>VOQZ01000738.1:0-157567 GCA_008079305.1 Phytophthora palmivora | reverse complement strand
CACGCTGGCCTCTTTCACTTTGAGTGGTGGTGAATGTAACGGGGTTACATGAGGGGTACCCCAGATAGGGTACCGCCTCTAGAAGTAGATATACTTCTGGGAGTTTTCATTTTGTGAATACTCAGTCGTGGGTGATGTGGACCACACCACTGCCACGTAGGTCGGGTGGCTGAGGGCCAACCAACAGTATTTAACCTACTTTTATATGCATATATAAGAACAAACTATAGTTAATTAGTTATTTGTATTACAGGCCAAATGACCTAATTAACTATAAATATAAATCAGTCTTAAACCTACTCCAAACTTGTTACTATAATTTCCTCAACATAAATACTCTCACTTCAGAATTAACAACACTCCAGTAATAGCTGTGAGGAAGTTCAGAATCACCTTACGAAAATTAGTCTGAGTGATACTAAATACGGTTGTCAATGTATTAAGTCCCCTAAGACCAGGACTTGTGAACTGTCGTTCACTAGGAGTTTGTATACTCCTGATAGCGCTTCCCCAAGCAAGGTGCTCGTGTAACCCCGTCAAAGTGAACGACCACGGCATTTACAGCCAATCGAAACATCTTCCTATTACGTATTAGCCTATCACCTTCACTTCAGTTGCGCCTTACAAATTCACAGATAATGCGGTGCAACAGCAGCGATGACGTGGTGGTACTGACAGGGAGGACAGTCAGAGGCTTGCACGGGAAGTCCATGACTACGCAGAAACTCTGGTCTACTGGCGCTTCATATCGACAGACAAGCACGTTGGTTCTAGTCGGGTTCGTCAAGTGGTAATTTGGAACGATATTCAGAAAACGCCTCGACATGATTTCACAGTGATACAACACAGCACTTCGATCTAGCAGAACTACAGCTGTCGACAGTGTACCGTGACCACACAGTGTCAGTTCAACCACCGGTGAAAACCATTTGATATCATACTCAAACACGTTGCCATCGGTACGTCTCACACGTGGTGCTGCGAACGCCGTGCCACCGAGATTTTTCTCTCAAACTACTTGCTGCATCCATTCTGATGCACATTAGCGATGAAATGTCGATGGTTGTAGCAAAACCACTGCCTCTAGATTGCCTTGAAACGGTTCGTGTGTGACTGCATCCACCTCAACAAACGGTACTGTACATGATCCGAGTTTTTTATCATCCTAGCGTTTGCCGCATTACGATAATGATTATCCTATCGTGCAGTATCGGATCAGAACCTTCAACATCAGAGGCAGCCATTGAGGAGGATAGGGAGTTCCATTGAGACCGAGTCCATTACAGGTTTGCACGTTAAAACTTACCCTACTCTTGCTGTTAAGTCATTCTAAGACCTCGGACTTGTGAACGGCCATTCACAAGGAATTCGGACTACAAACAGCACTCTTTCCAAAGCAAGGTGTTCGTGTGGCCCCGCCACTACACGGAACTGCATCTACGTGTGCCGCGTGAAGAAAGGTACTAATACACAATCATTGGAACGAGATCAACAAACTTCATAAACTTCGACGGGCACCACCACCTACATCGCCACGTAATCCGGTAGCGACTGCATAGGAATCGTGGCTGGAGGCCATGCTTGTTGTATAGTTCAGCATAAGGGGAGAATTATTTGAGCAGAGCAAAATTTAGTTGAGATAATCTTACTCCACAATCTACTGTCTTCAGCTCAAACGCTACAACTTGCAGAGTAGAGCAATGACAGACGTGTACCAGGATTTGGAATGCGTAGCTCCACCCAAGAAGTCACTGCCTCGAACCATTCTGACGTCCTTGACGTTCTGGATCATCATGGGTGCCATCCTCGGCATCATCCTCGGGGCTTTCGCGCCGACGTTTCCGTCAAAGCTGCACCGATGGCTCAAGTCTTTTTACGGCCGATCCAATTCATCGTATTTCCGTCTCGTGTTTTTCGTCGTTGGTTGTTGGGATCGCAAATCAAAATGACATGAAGCAGCTCGGGCGGGTGGCAATCAAGTCGATCATTTACTTTGAAATCGTGACGGTACGCTGTGTGGCTGTCTCGAAACTACTAGCTTTGACTGACGCACTGTTCGCAGACTATCGCTATGATCATTGGTCTTCTCGCTGCCAACATCGTGTTAAACCAGGCAGCGTCGGTCTTGTCGAAGGTGAAGCCTACACATCATCCACCTCGACCTTGACATTCGCCACCTTTATCCAGCATCTAACGCCCAAGACATGGGGCGAGATGATGGGCGGTTCCGGCTCGTCCGAGTTGTTGCAGGTTCTCGTCGCCTCGGTCCTCGTCGGTGTGTCAACGGCCTACATCCGTGACGAGTCCAAACGCCTTATCGTTGAATTCGCGCGCGCTGTGCTTGAAATGATGTTCAAGTTCGTGAACATCGTCATTTGGACGGCTCCCGTCGGTGTGTGTTTTGCAGTTGCCAATTCGATCGGCAAGAATGGTGTATCATCCCTCTCCAGCTTGGGGGCGCTCGTGGCCACAACGTACGGGGCGTTGGTGGTGATCTTCGTCGTCATCTTCGTACCAATCTTTGTCTACTTCAAAATCAATATCCACGAGTTCTTTGTCGCGATGCGAGAGCCATTGGCAATTGGCTTCACTACGGCCTCGTCCGAAGCTGCTTTACCTAAGGTGTTCGAGTGCCTCGAAGAGTACGGTGTGTCACCGCACGTGTTAGCTTTTGTAGTACCTTTCGGCTACTCGTTCAATCTGGATGCAGGGGCGATGAATCTGGCGCTATGCTCCTTGTTTTGTGCACAAGCTGCAGGCATCCACAAGACGGTCGGAGAACAAATTGTCATGGCACTCATGATGATGGTCTCATCCAAAGGCATTGCTGGTGTACGTTCGGCCAACATTGTTGTCTTAGCCTCAACGATCACGCAGTTTGACATCCCGTCGTGGCCGGTAGCGTTGATTTTGGGGGTCGATTGGCTTTCCGACATGGCGCGCACGTTTACCAACATTACCGGGAACTGCTTAGCCGCCACGGTAATGGCGAAGCTGGAGAATGAATTCCGTACCGATGAGTGGAAGCACAAGCGCCACGTGCAAGAAGAAACACTCGACCACCTCCACAAAGAGAGCGCCTCACTTGGTCGACTAGTTAGTACATGCATGTGTAGAATCAACTCGCATCAGCAGCTAGAGTCCTCTACGTGAGGAAGCCTAAAAGTGTGGTTACAAACAAACTTGACGTGTTGACAATTACTTCAAGTACCATAATTCACTGACCTAGACGCGGCGGGCTTCTATCACGCGCCGATAGGTTGACAAGACAGCAGCACTCTGAAAACTATCCACATGACAGTCTTCACATGATGAAGGTCAATTTGTGTTACCACTTTAACCACTGCCGTCGACTGTGTACCGTGATCATTCAGGGACCGGTGAAAATCATACTCAATCACGTTGCATCGGTATTTCTCTCGTGCTCTCGGGTAACTTGCTGCTACGACCTCCACCCACAATCCACAATTTCATCAATTGATGAACGAATCGGCCGATCGATCTGCAATGACAAGTTATGCTTATTATTGTTCAGTCGTGCACGAGTGTATTTATTGAATCCCTGCAGCGATCATGGGAAGCGCCGCATCTACCAGTAGTAGTGGTTATGGCGACAAACAACGAGCCTTGCTGGTGTGTCATTCTTCCCAGGAAGTTTTGTTGAGGGGTCTTCTTCTCACAGTTGGAGGTGACAATGTGAACGACGTAGTGATAATCACGGATATATACCCTCAAGATCGCCAATGTCGAGCAGACTTGATCTCTCGAACGCAAGTTGCTTTTGTAGCAATTGATCCAATGCTACAACGCGCCTCTGAATTGATCGAAACGTTGTCGTATTTGAAGGATCAGCGAAAGACTGTCATCGCAGGGCCTTTGACATTTTTTTCGCGACCATCAGGTGCTATCGGAGCCGTGTGCCTCGCACTCAGTCAATGGGATCCACTCTTGTTTGCGGAATCCAAGGGGTTTGCATTTTGGGCGGAGAAGTATGAGCTGTTGACTTTATCAGATGTGGAGCTTAAAGCCGATGAAAAAACGAGTTCGAGGATATCAACGGTGAAACACTTCGCGTTACTGAGATGCCATCAACTCCACAAATATTCTTCGTCTACTGCACAGATGAGAACGGAGATGCTGATCGCGTGGTCGATAAATTTGCACACTGCAAGTCTGTCCCTGGAGGGGTATCGTTGTCGGGGGATGTTACTCGTTGTCAGCACAATTTAGCCAGTGATCTTGCCACACTCAGAGCTGCAAGTGTCGTTACTTTCGTCATCACGGAAGCTTGCACCGTTCGAGATAATGGAGCGACAAACTTTCGTCGGTTATTTGAACGCGCGTTGGCTTGGGGTAAACCATTTCTCCCCATCAAGGAGCAGCGAGCATTACTTCGTGGTTGGCTCGCAGTAGCTATGGCGGGACGTCTTTGGTATCAAGTCGACGCGACAAATCTTGACTTGGTCGACACGAAATATGCAGATATCCCAGATTGTCCGTGCAAAGTGAAGGATTCGTGTCTGGCAACGGACTTTGTGTTGTGTGCCAATGGCCTTCTCACTGCACCACATCGAACGTTAGAGCGCTCACAAATCACATCTCGCGAGGAAGCAACGATGCGTATCGCCAAAGAACAAGCTCAAGTCCTTGGTCTAACTTGTAGTACCGTGGAATCACTGTGCTCTGTGTTAAAGAGCTAGTTGATTCTTCTTCTAATGTCGTTGATTGCGATGGCAAAAGCCTCGTAGAGCTCCATGATGTAATGGGTGTCGCTACAACACGAGAAGCTGTCGAGATGGAAGCCACAGCCCGACTGGATCAACCAAAACCAGAGAATTTACTGCCTTTGGAGGAAACTGAGGAGAGCAAGTCGCTTCAACCGCTCTCGAGAATCCACTACGAAGTTACTCGAATGGGTTTTGTGCCACCGCCAGCGGTTCTGGATAATGACGGACTGCCGATTGTCGGGCTTCAGTTGGATGCAATGTTCTCGTACCAATGGGGATCACAGCACACTGTCTTGGACATCCATCAGCAAGGACAGGTACACAACTTGCGAGCGTGGTTCGATGTCTATGGCCACATGCAAGGTAACGTGAATTCAGCTATGGCTGCAGCCGTAGAAAGTGTAGCTTGCATGGTCGTGTTCCTCACAAAGGCATATCTTGGGTCTGTGAATTGCCATCTCGAGTTTGAATACGCAGCGCGCTGCCGCAAGCCCATGATATTTGCCTTTCTTGAAGACCCGGAGACACTTGAACTACCTGCTTGGGTTTTCGATGTAGCAGGAACAACTCAGTTTAATGTCTATCCGAGCTTAATTCGGGAGATATCTGCAGAACCGAGCCGCGTACTGGCCCTTGACATGCGATCCGAACGCGTACGAGGTGTGCCCATGACAGATATCCTTTTTGGAGCAGTTAGACGTTTGGCTGCTTGGCGCTCAAACTCGCCACTATCGATTGTGTATGACGGAAGCTTCTTTTGTATATCACGACCAGTGCTCTCCACCACGCTCTTCTTGCTTCAGCACCGAGAAATCATAGTGAAGAAAATGGAGAACACCCAAAGCCAACACTTTGCACGCGCTGTGGTACGGCATTTTCTCCAGACATTTCAACAAGCCTTGAGGGCTGTCGCCGTCATACTGCGTATTACGTTGGTGGCTCACTGATCGCTGGAAGATGGGTTTGCTGCCAGGAAACTGACCCTAGAGGTCCTGGATGTCATCCAGGACGACACATGACAGCCGAGCGCTCGTGGACGATGGATCCCTCCTATGGGACGTACACATACGAACCCAATCCACAATAAGTTCAATCTACACGTTGCTTAATCTCGAAACGAGTACCATCCTGTTCGCGTGATTAGTTGGATAGCAGAGGTGCTAGTCGGTCTAGGAAAGCCAACTCGTCGTCAACGCTTCCATTCGGATTGACCTTCTCCCATACATGCAAGACGCGAAGTGCTCGTGCGATGTTTTTCCTATCGCCAAGTTTTGTCTCCACGGTCTTGCCATCGAGCCGACGACACCGGCTTGGATTGTGGGTTTGTGCGTCATTATTGCTCTTGCCATACACATTTGCCATATCCAGATATGTCTTCAGCATCCCTTCTTGCACTTCTACACCCATTCTATCTGCACTCTTGTTGTCAAAGCTACGTGCAGATGTCAAGATTGTCAACGCCGGCGCGACAACGGAATAATACTGTGTCATCCACATAAATCGCTTTACACGGTGCTTCACATTTGCTCGGTTAACGTCAGCACACCCAATCAACTCAAGCTGAACCTCGGGGTACGTCGCGATAGCTTCGATAATCAATGCCACACGCTTTCCTGCTGGCTTTGGCCACTTCACGTGCACCTTTAACATTTCTACGATTTCAGTAGATTCTTGTGTAGCCATGATAGAATCTCGGTGGTCAAGGAATTCCAGTGAGCTCTCCACTATTTCCTGCTCAGTGACAGCACAAAATTCGTCTTGCGTTGGTGGGCTCAAACTCAAGTGATCGTCAGGAATAATCACAGGCAGTTGTGGAAGAAAGAGTGGCGTGAAGATGGCTGCAGTCGACTCCACGTTTGAGATCTCGCACTTCGCTAATGCCAGGCGACTGTGCTGGAGGAATTTCAAGTAGTGATATGCGCGCTTCCGGACAACCTCCGTCCACTCGCGTGGTGGATACCTGAAACCATTGTCCTCCTTGTAGGGGATATCTGAAACCATGGTCTTACACCTCGTCAACGAGTCTTCTCCTTCGCCCATCTCACCCGCCCTGTCGTTAAACACCATCTCCAGCAGGTCGAACTTCCTTAGGAGATCAAACGCACGCGCTGGATCCTTCCCTGACAGCATCTTGCGCACTTCAATTCCAATTCGTTCGCGACTGACTTTACTTCTCATCGCCCCCACAATTTCTCTCTGCTCCAGCACAGCTCTCTCCAACGCCGGATCTAGCATGAATCCAAACTCGCACGCGAATCTCACTGCTCTTAATACCCTCAACGGATCGTCCAGAAAAGTCTGTTCTGGTTCTCTCGGAGTGCGAATGACACCCGCCTTCAAGTCTTCAATTCCACGTCCCGTAAAATCCTCCACTTGCCGCGTATGAAGGTTGTAAAACAACGCGTTGATGGTTAAATCTCGCCGACTCGAGTCATCTTCCGGAGCTGCAAACTTTACATGAGGCACCCGACTGTTCTGCGTGTACTCCTCACTCGTAGATGCACCAAATCTACAGTAGATCCTTCAATCGTCACAGTTGCCACCTCCAGATGCTTGGATTTGTCCGAGTTCGCTTTGACAATGCCCACTGAACTCGTCGGTAGCTTCCGGTCTCGCTGGAATTTCGTGATGAAGCGGGCGAACTTGGTACCTTTCAAGTTGTCCAACGCAATGTCAATGTCCTCGCTCTCAGCTCCGCGCAACTTGTCCCGCACCCATCCACCAGCCACGCGCAGTGTTGTCTCGGGGGTGTAAAGCTTCTGGATGTACTCGAGGAAGGAGAAGAGCGAATCTTCTGCTGGTGTCAACGATATCGACAGGTTTGAGGAAATATTGGAGCTTGTAGTGGTAGGTTCATTGCCGTTCTTGCACGATGAGATAGAGGAGATATTGGCAATGCTGCTACCAATAAGGTTGTGACTGAAGTGGCGTGGGAGACGCACACGATGCGTGAGAAGTGACCGCATGACGGATAGTGGAATTGCTTGATGCGTGTGGTGCACGTGACGCGAACCTAGGGCGAACTTAGTGAAATGGGTAACACTTTAGTAGTCGAAAGTATTAGAACACCATAAATGAGTAGCTTAATTGTGTGCGTCACATGATTTGGGTTCTAGTTGGTCTCGCTGTACGGTCGAAGGAGCTGTTGGCATTTACGGGACTGTCGCTGACAATTTGGGCATTTTGATGCCCTCCGGGATGTCGTTTTCGTGGTCGAACGGAAATTTTGTTTCCCATGACTTTGTCCGTTTTCGCTTGCTCGAGTTTTATAGCGAGGCGCTAACTATCCTACGATTGGCTTCGGAACCAATTGCGCCGGGTTTCTATGCCTATTATACCATTACGCTCTCGATTGGGGTGCAGAGCCTCGAAAACCTCAAAGCTCAAGCTCCCCAAGAGCTTGCTACATTGTTGAGTGGCTCGTCCGCGTCCACAGTTTCGCGTGGTTTCCTGCCTGCCATATGGACAAAAAGACCAACTCAGAAACCCATTTCGCGTGGAGCACCGAAAGACTGAGAAGCTTGATCGGACCTGGTGCTTGATGCTGTCGGTTCAGCCCACACCTGCCACAAGTCAGGTGCAATCCTACTTTGGCCACGCAGATGAATCCGAGAGAGGATGTTCGCCATTGACAATACCAGCAATAACGCTATGGCTGGATTCTATCCAGTTGGATATCGGGCAAGAGCCGACGCTTTACGTTGTACAACCGCAATTGACAAACTGTCCGCAATCTGCATAAGAATGGTAGAAGTGAACAACAAACAGGACGCCAAAACTAACTGTGAATTCGCTAGTTTTGCACGCTTTGAAGCCAGCACCATTGCCATCCACACAGCAACCCCCAGAGCTAAATGCCTTCAATGAATGCGTCTTGCATGTTCATTTCTCCAGCTCGAAGTGCTCAATCTGTTTGAAATGGGCCTTCCATCGCCATCTGCCCTGCCAGAAGATCACCGTTTATTGGTACTCACGGCCATCAAGTCGGACCAAATCGCTCTGACTTGCTTTACTTTCAATGGCTACATGCAACATCATTCACAGGGTCATCAATTCTAACAGGTGTCAAGTACGAGTCTTACTATATCCAAGTACCCATTTATATATATTAAATTTCACAAATGCTGCTTGGCCACATCCACACGAAAGTCGTGGACAGAGCCACGACGAGCCCATCAAAATGGTTGATCTCGCGGACGCAGGCAGGCCGGCACCAGGTGTACAGTAGAGGTGCCGTCGTCTTGTCCAGCGCAATGGTGCAGGGATCGACATAGAGACTTTGGGACTGAAGCCCGGCATGCCGCTGTGTCGGACCATGCGGGTGGCGTTCCTAGGCTTGGTTCTCGCAATAAGCGGCTCCGTCTCGTCGACATCTCTCACGGATCGTCGAGGACTGCAGTTCGTATCACAAGACGCTTTTTGCGCCTACCACTGCAGTACGTCGCATGTGGCACAGGCTTATCGGCATTTGAGTGAGACTTCCGAGTGTCTAGAACACAACTGCGGTCGATTTTTAGCGGAAAAGGAGGGAAATAGAGTACGACGGAGACTGCGACCAGCTTTTGGCTTTTTAGACAGCAATACCACCAGCCAGTCTGCGGTGGTGGGCGACGTTCATGCAGCGAGTGAAGATGGCAAGAACGTGACGATTATTAGCGTCGTGTCGTGTTCCAGTGTCACGGATGTGACGTTGAGTATTGGAGACCCTGAGACGGATGCGTTTGCGGACTTTTACCAGGCGTTTAGCACTGCATACGACGCCATGTTGTCCGGTGGGAATGCGACGTATGATGCGTGTCAATTGCAATTCTTGCAGAAGGAGTTACTGGCGAATTATTCGACGGAATTGGACGACGAAGTGGACGAAATGGAGGTTAAGCCGTCGCTGATCAAGTTGAATTCGACCAGTGACGAACTCAAGTGTTTGGCGCAGATTAAAACCATTTGGCCTGCAACGAGTGAGAGCCACACTCCGTTCTTGACGCGGAGTGACCAGGACGAAGCAACGTCGACAGTGATGCTGGTTCACGTGAGTGCGTCGATCGGTGATGAGATCCTTGCATTGGAATGTGTCGAGAGTGTGACCGTCTTACCGGCAATTCTCAAACTCATGCCGTTCGCCAAGAGTTCGTATGCACTTTCGAGAAGTTCCAGTAAGAAAAAGGAAGGACCTGCATTGGAAATACGACTGGCCAAGGTGGTCAATACGGCACAGATTCAGTCAAAACTCTCTGCTCGTGTCACGAAGGCCACTGGAATCAAAAACTTAATTACGATGCAAAGTTCGACGGCTGAGACTGGAGGAGTTTTGCTCCAGACAGCAGTGGATGACTATGATACGTGGACGCAAGCTCTAGCTATTGTGTTGGACGATGAGGCAGTCGAGTGGGTGGATCTGCAACAGGTTGTCAAGACGGGCTCGCTGCAGTCGTTGAAGACTCCTGCTCTCGAGCAACGCCTGCTTCGTCAACGATTTATTGAGGAGCAAGAGTTTGTAGAGGTGGAGGCGGAGCATACCAGCCGACGCCTTGATGACTACATTCAGGATCTTGTTGGCGTTAACATTATGCAGGAGCACAACATTACGGGCAGCTCCATTGTTGTAGGTATCACAGACACTGGACTTTACATTGACCACGACCAGTTCGATCAAGAATCGCGGAATATGTACGACGACGAGGACTTGACGGCACGCAAGGTGATTTACTACCAAACATTCGCTAACGACGTCGATGAGGCCGAAGGTGTTACGTGCGGACACGGAACCCATGTGTCCGGTATTCTTGCGGGCAGTTCGTACAGCAGGAAAAACAGCGACCTCGGCATTGCGTCCAGTGCACGTATCGCCTTCATGGATATTGGAAAGCAGGAGTCGAGGTGTGCAGGAACTAGTGGATGTGATGTGTCGCTCGAGACACCTGGTGAGGTGACAAACCTCATGAAGGCTCAGGTAGCAACGGGCGCCAAGATTTTTTCATTCTCGTGGGGAACAGGAGCCAACGACTACAACACCCAGACTCAGCAGGTGGATGAATACATCTACGATAACCCACAGATTCTTATCGTGGTGGCAGCAGGCAATAGCGGTGAAAGTGGCGACTATACGATCAGTAGTCCCTCGGGCGCCAAGAACGTGATCTCAGTTGGTGCTAGTCTGAATGCAGCGGCGTCGTTCTCTTCGACTCCCTGCCAGTCAGTACTTAATGAAAACACAGTGGCGTCGTTCTCATCCATTGGGCCTACGCTTGATGGGCGACAGAAACCCGATCTGGTTGCACCCGGTATGTCAATTACTTCGTCTCAGTCCGAAAAACCTGGTTCGACGACAAAGTCGTCCGCTGTATGCTCGCTGCAAGGAACATCTCAGGCTACGCCTGTGGTTGCTGGTATGGCTGTGTTGATTTACGAGTGGCTGCGTGACGGGTGGTGGAAGAACGGTGTGGCGGATCCCACGTACGGCATGGACACGATTCCGGCATCGTTGATCAAGGCATTGCTTCTACACAGTGGTGAGGCTATGTCTCGCCGCCTCATTGAGCCCAGCACTGGTGTGACGTCTTGTGTTGCGCTCGAAGCTTCTGCAAAGACTCTTACATCGTATCCGGATTTCAACCAAGGCTATGGCAAACCAACGATGCTCAACCTCGTGTCTTTTATGGGCGACAACAGTGCATCTTCGTCATCGACAAGCAGCAACACCATTTACTTTTTCCCCAACTCTTCATCTGGCTCCGAACCAAGCGTGACTGAAGGTAGCGAAGTGACATTCCACTTCATGCTAACAGCAAGTGTGAACCTTCGTGTCACGATCGTGTGGACAGACCCTCCCGGGTCTGTTGGAAGCAAGTCGACACTGCAGAACGATCTGGATTTGTCACTGAAGGTGGCCAACACATCGGCTGTATTTTATCCTCTTTCAGGAAATGGATCGCGCGACTCAGTGAATAACGTCGAGATGGTCGAAGTTTCGTACGACGACGTGCTTGATGCCGTCACTGAGGCAGGTATGATAGTTGAGGACGGATACATTTACGTACAAGCCGTCGTGAGTGGCCACAGTGTGAAGGCTGGTGAGAACGCGACAACCACAGGGCAAAAGTTCTCCATTGTGGCGTCCTCCACACCGTCTTCCACCTCAATGACATCGGCAGGTGACGGAGACTCGGAATTTTGGCAGCCATGGATGACGATCGGTGCAATTGTTGTGTGTACCCTTGCTCTGCTATTCGTCATCGCTTTGGTGTGGCGCATGCGCGTAACCATGAAGGCAGACAATCTTAAGGCTGACCATACTCCATCGGCTTCTACGGCTTTCACAGGCGCGGCTGGAAGGAGGAAACTCAGTCGTCGGGAGCGCAACAAGAGAGCGAACGAAGAGCGTACGAGTGTTCCACACATTCACCCAAACTACCGCAACGTCGATGCAGGTGGTAGTCTTCGTCCTGCTCTAGAAGAACCGATGGGTAGTCGACGTGCTGGTACCTTCGACCCATCGGCTGCTGCTATCCGTGAACCAAGTCGACGTGCGTTTGATCCTTCAGCTGCTGCTGTGCGTGAACCAAGTCGACGTGCAGGTGCTCCACTTGAGCCACCGCTACCCACTTCTGCACGCAAAACTAGTCGTCGAGCTGCTGCCGCCTTGACTGACCCTCAGTACAAACCATCCCGTCGGAATCGAGAGCGTAGTGACCGTAGCGATGGCAGTGACCGTGGTCAAGAGCGAAAACGCAGCGATGGTAGTGACCGTGGCCAACACCGCAGGCGCAGCGACGATAGCGACCGGGAGCACAAACGTAGCGAACGGCGACGGGAACGAGAGCGCAGTGATCGCAGTGATCGTCCTGGAAGTGATCGGGGACGCGAACGCAGCGCCAGGAAAAACGAGGCTGTCAAAGCACATTCGTCAAGACGCAACAAACCCCCTATCATTCTGTACGAGTGAAGACTGTCATGTGGATAGTTGTCAGAGTGTTGCTGTCTTGTCAACCTATCGGCGCGTGATAGAAGCCCGCCGCGTCTAGCTCAGTGAATTATGGTACTTGAAGTAATTGTCAACACGTCAAGTTTGTTCTGTAACCAGCAAGTTTTAGACTTTCTCTCCTGAGTAGATGTGCCTATGCGAGTGATTCACACATGCATGTACTAAGTAGTCGACGGAAGTGAGACGCTCTCTTTATCGAGGTGGTCGAGTGTTTCTTCTTGCACGTGGCGCTTGTGCTTCCACTCATCCGTGCGGAATTCATTCTCCAGCTTGGCCATTACCGTGGCGGCTAAGCAGTTCCCGGTAATGTTGATAAACGTGCGTGCCATGTCGGAAAGCCAATCGACTCCCAAAATCAACGCTACCGGCCACGACGGGATGTCAAGCTGCGTGATCGTTGAGGCTAAGACAACAATGTTGGCCGAACGTACACCAGCAATGCCTTTGGATGAGACCATCATCATGAGTGCCATGACAATTTGTTCTCCGACCGTCTTGTGGATGCCTGCAGCTTGTGCACAAAACAAGGAGCAGAGCGCCAGATTCATCGCCCCTGCATCCAGATTGAACGAGTAGCCGAAAGGTACTACAAAAGCCAACACGTGGGGTGACACACCGTACTCTTCGAGGCACTCGAACACCTTAGGTAAAGCAGCTTCGGATGAGGCCGTAGTAAATCCAATTGCCAATGGCTCTCGCATCGCGACAAAGAACTCGGGGATATTGATTTTGAAGTAGACAAAGATTGGTACGAAGATGACGAAGAAGATCACCACCAACGCCCCGTACGTTGTGGCCACGAGCGCCCCCAAGCTGGAGAGGGATGATACACCATTCTTGCCGATCGAATTGGCAACTGCAAAACACACACCGACGGGAGCCGTCCAAATGACGATGTTCACGAACTTGAACATCATTTCAAGCACAGCGCGCGCGAATTCAACGATAAGGCGTTTGGACTCGTCACGGATGTAGGCCGTTGACACACCGACGAGGACCGAGGCGACGAGAACCTGCAACAACTCGGACGAGCCGGAACCGCCCATCATCTCGCCCCATGTCTTAGGCGTTAGATGTTGGATAAAGGTGGCGAACGTCAAGGTCGAGGTGGACGATGTGTAGGCTTCACCTTCGACAAGACCGACGCTGCCTGGTTTAACGATGTTGGCAGCGAGAAGACCAACGATCATAGCGATAGTCTGCGAACAGTGCGTCAGTCAAAGCTAGTAGTTTCGAGACAGCCACACAGCGTACCGTCACGATTTCAAAGTAAATGATCGACTTGATTGCCACCCGCCCGAGCTGCTTCATGTCATTTTGATTTGCGATCCCAACAACCAATGACGAAAACACGAGCGGGAAGACGATGAATTGGATCGGCCGTAAAAAGAGTTGAGCCATCGGTGCAGCTTTGACGGAAAACGTCGGCGCGAAAGCCCCGAGGATGATGCCGAGGATGGCACCCACGATGATCCAGAACGTCAAGGACGTCAGAATGGTTCGAGGCAGTGACTTCTTAGGTGGAGCTACTGCATCCATCCTCTCGTATGCGTCTGTCATCGTTTTAGTCGGCAAGTTCAGAAATGAAGCGAAGTTCGTAATAATTTGTCAGGTATGACTGCACACGAACGTTACATGTGGACATTCGATTGGCAGTTCTAAATGACCTAGGACAACTGGACACTCCGATTTGTCCATCAACTACCAATGAGGACAATCCTCACATTATTCAGATCAAGATTAAATAGACTCAACCACTATTCAATTCATGCAGTTTCGTCCTCTACAAGAGCTCGGGATCAACGAAGACCCTGTCACTGGTAGCGCCCACTGTGGACTTGGGTCATACTGGAGCAGGATTCTTGGCAAGAGGAAGCTCATCGGGTACCAGTCGACCCCCGATCGGGGAGGATTTGTCGAGATTGACCTGGAAAAATCACAACCAGGTCGTGTGCTGCTCAAGTGCCACGGTGTCGTGGTTGCACACGGGGTTTTGACGCTGTCCCTTTGAATTGACAACTACCAGCTTTGGTTTTCAGAGATGAATGTCAAACTTTCGGGATTGATAACGCGTGTCAAGATAAACTTGACACGCGTTATCACTCCAAGTTATACTGTTCGAACAACCCGAATCTATCATTGCTACGTGTTACTAGTGTATCCCAGTCTGGGTCCACCTAAATACTAACACATGAGCTTAACCCGCACGGAAAGGCAGCCTAATGTATTGTTGTTTGTCGCTCGTTTATAATGTAGAAGTTAATGTATTAGCGTTAGTTTCCTGCGACTCCTACACTCTGCATGCATTGTCTCGCTTCGTCCGTTGCGAAACCACTCGTGGCTTCGCGCCATTGCCGCTGGGGCTGCAACCCCGAGGTCGTGGCGCTTGAATCGACGCCCGCTACAACACTTCCCCCTTGAAGCCGAAATGATATGAATGAAATACGGGAATCATTCGCATTAGAAATGCGGAGAAAGTACTTTTCCAAACTGCAGACCCGCTCATTCACAGATTGTTTGACTGCTACTGTGTTGATGTATCTGGACGAGACACTTATGTTGGCACCCGACCATGTTATCCACGTCAACATCACCTCTGCTGCGAAGGCCATGCGCCTTCGCGTACCAAGTACTAGTGAACTGAAAGATTGGGGTCGTGTTATCCGGAAACAATTTGGGCTGGACAATGTCCTCTCGCTCCCTATTAGATTTATAAAATCCAACATGAGCGAGCGAGAACTGAGTGAGCAGTACCTTGGGATTCATACTTTTGCGGGGGCACTCGAACATGGAGTATTAGGATACCGAGAAGTCATGAACGAACTTCAAGACATCAAACAGTTGCTCCATCGAGTGTTAGACAGACAATACGAACAGCAGCATCATGATCTTGCGTGCCCCCTACCAATCTGGAAGTCTCTTCACTAGCGTCTTCAGCCAATATGGTGCAAACAGTAGTTCATAGGGTGAGTCCTCTAGGCGCGATGACTCGCAGCTGGCCTAGTGACTTTGATTCGGTGAAGGGTATTAAACTTCAAGATCTCATCGTTCGCTATGTACGCGATGGTCTTGCATACGCACGATACTCGCCGAGGAACTGAGTGCACAAAGAAGTCCAATCAGCGATGCAGGTCGTAGGTGAATTTGTTGACTTGTCAACATTGCCAGTGGAGATAGCTGCAACAAGTGAGACATCTGATGTACGGAGTAGTCAAGCCCTCACTAAATTTGCTCGGATGGTTCAAACTCGGATTCTAAGCTTCATCGAGGATAATCGCAGTGACTCAGGAAAACGAAGGCGTGCATTGACTGGATCTGTGTCTGGTATCGTCCGAGCGTGGGGCGCACTAAGTAAAGGTAAGCGTGACGTGACATTTACACTGAACAAACTGGTCTTCAAAGGGTAGTCTCAACCATAACAACTGCATATATTAGATCAATACCTTCATGCATGCATTGCTGCGAAACATGTGTAGTATTCCCAAACTCGTCCATATTTGTAACTCTTCACACATCAAACAGCTAATCCGAGTCATCTGAAGACTTACCACAAGGTCAATCAATGAAACGCAAACAACAACACAGTACCTACTTGCGATTTAGTTAGGAACAGGCTTCCAACGCAGCTAGTGGCTTCTTGTCAGCTGGTTTGCATGATCTTGCTCTTCAAGAAGTTCTACCTGCTACACAAAAATCACAATCAGCATTAAACAAGCAACGCATCTCCATTTCACGTGAACTGACCTGCTTTCTCCCAAGGTAGGCTGTTTTTCGACTGCGAAGAATGTCGCGGACCGGCTGCTAATTGTATCCAATCACGGCGTATTCCGAAGTATTTTTTTTCTGCTCAATCATCCCAGTCTTACTAACAACGAATTCGCAGTTACCTCGAGTATGCGCTATCTTCGGCTGCTTGTCAATAGATTGAGGAAGCCGAAGATAACCGAAGATAAGCATTACAGTGGGACATCTCTTCGTGTCACCGCCCCATCACCTTCGCGTCACATCTTGTGTACCCATTCTGCACCACCGGAAAACTGCCACCAGGTTGTGGCAGCTTCAACTGTACCACAGCACCCAAATCTTAATCCAAGGACAGGCCCAGCGCCTTCTCCAGTACGTCGACAGACTCGTCCTTGCGGTGCGCTTTCACAAATACTTTGACTGCGACCGGAACGTCCTGCAGCAAGATAGCAGCTGGTTCCCATGAATCCTCGGTCTCGGCCTACCCACGCCAGTGCACCTTGAACTCATTGCGCTTCTCTTGCACATTGTACAGCGCTGCTAAGAGAGAGCCCACGACATGGCCCTCGCTGTTGTGGGCTACGTGTCTAAGAAGGTCCTCCGTGAGCGCTAAAGAACTGTCGGCGTAGAACTTTAGACGGTTAGCATCACTTCCCTGCGCTCACCCGAAACGAGATTCTCGATCTCAAAAATCCAATTCGAAGTCGCCGCGGTAACTTGTGCGGGCCCGCACCACTTCTCGCGGAGCATCGCCCATGCAAGCTGCCAAACATCGGCATACAGGACGAAATCGCCCACATCAAACTGAGCCATTATCGTGCCTTTTGTTCATTGTGATGTTTTCGCCCTGTGGCTCTTTTTTTCTTATTTGTATTTGCCGTACATTTATATGACGGCAAGCGTCACTTTTAGTCGTTCGATGTTCACTTTTCTGCTTCGATGAATTTCATCTAGAGTAGCCCCTGCATAGGGTCTGGAACCGCCAACGGGTCCGTAGGATTCATTACTTTTAAACCCGTCATCGCTGCCACGGGGCTACTCCATCGATAACAGAGCGTGGATATGGTTTAAAACCATTTCGACAATTTTTATTACTCGGGGCCACTCACTTGGCTGTAATCGCCACTCGGATAGCAATGCCCTGCACCACCGCAGAACTTCACGGTTCACTACATCAACAGTACAATTGGCCCAAGGGCAGCGTGCGGTAGTGTAATGGTGGTGTGCCCCCAATGCGTCTTGTAGCCCCTCGATGACCTTGTTCTTAAAATGCGTCCCTTGGTCACTAACCCACTAACGAACTACACCAAAACTTGCAAATCAAGTCATCAGACATTCAAAGGTATTATCCGCAGTTGCAGAATCGGTAGGCATTAACCAGACAATTTTGAGGCATCATCTTTTATCACCAAAACATATTCCAGGTCTGAATCATTTTTGCCCATGTACAAATAATCCCTATGAATTACTTATTGGGTTTATCTGCATGAATGGTTTCGCCTAGCGGGCGTTGCTGTGGAAACCCTCCAGTGGAGCTGGCACAGCGCAAGCAACGTCCCACGAAATAAGCAACATCCGCCTTCAATCCTTTCCAGTAAAACTTTGCCGCAATCGCTGAAAACGTCGTGTCTAAAGCTCGGTGCCCCGCCGCACCGAAGTGCTCGACAATGCAAATGCGCAGTTGAAGCTCCGACACCTCGTCAGGAATCCATATCTTGTTGTGGTCAACCCTCCAGATGCCGTCTGGTTCCAACCTGCTTGCTTGGGTCGGCGGAGACGCAGCACTCTGTACTCGTGTAATCTCCTCAAGTGACGGCCAAGAGAAATCTGGGCCAAGCCGCGGCGACAGCGGCATCTGCAAGTGGCTTGCGGCGCGGACAGTTTGAAAAGTCGAGCCCCACCTGGACAATAGGTCGGTCCAAACGTTGTCTTCTCCAGCGATATCATGGATATCATAACGGCAGGTCATCAGCAACAGGGACCATCGGTGAAGCTTATCGGCGGTATACTTCGGTACCGCACTTGACACGCCATGCAGATTAAAAATGTATCGTAGATTTCGATGATCAGTAAAAAGTGCAAAACCATCAGCCCGATGCAACAGGTAATCAGCACGCCGGCAAGTCTCCACAATTGCGTAAGCTTCCTTCTCCACGATTGCCCAACGCTTGACCGAGCCTGAGAAACTTCCGCTTAGCATCATCAAAGGTTGATGATCTTGCTCACTGAGGGGTCTGTGCTGTTGGTTTGCAGGTATTTGCGTGACGGCTGCACCCCAATGTAGATCACTGGCATCGGTGAAAATGCACAAGCGTTTATCCGAAACGGGATGTGCCAGTTCAAGCAAGTTGCTTAAAGCCGCCTTGCAACGTTCAAAACACTCGTTTTGCTCCTGGCCCCAGCCAACGTCACTCAGAAGTACCTTGCGCACCAGTTGCTTCTTTCGCCTACCGGCTTTCTTGTAGACATCTTCTATCAGCAGTACAAGAGGATGCACAAGTTTATTGTATGCAGGAAGGGAGCTACGCATCCAATTCAGCGCACATATGAACTGTTGCAGTTCATTTCCTGTCGTCGGTGCTGGTAGAAGCGTCAGTGCCTCAATTCGTGCCGGGTCATGGCGTACCCCATCAACAGACACGACACGACCACACCAAAGCGCTTCTCGCAGATAGAATGCACATTTCTTAGGATTTAGTTTAAACCCTTTTCAGCACATACTTCCAGTACTCATACTAACAATTTCAGCAGGCCCTTCGTCGTCATTTTCATAGCCTAAGAGATCATCAATCCAGGTCAATAATCCCTTGTTGAAAACTTCAGTAAACATTGCTTGAACTGTTGACGGCACGTAAGCAACACTATTTGTTCCACCCATTAACAGTCAAGTAGCGTAACTACGCCGTCTTCTGTCAGGATCGAATATATCTCTTGGCAGTGCGCTGCCATCGCAAACTGAAAGAAACCCTGAAAAAATCCAGCGAGATATAACAAGATGAACCACGTAATCTGTCAAACTCCACTTCCAAAATTGGCATGGGACATACCACTTGCTCCACTTTACTGTTTGCTAACTTGACATCCACTGTCATACGGAAATTTCCAACACCAGGCTTCCGAACGATGTGCAGTGGAGAGCACCATCGGCTCTGCGGGTTTTGAAAACAGATTCCTGCGCTGAGCAGTTCGTCAATGTGGCTTTTCAGAAACGCACGGTGCTCTGGTGAATATCGCCGAGCTCGGCATCTCGCCGGAACTGCACCGGGTTTTAGCGAAATCTCCATCGGTGGCATATCAACAGGAGGTTCCTTCCCAATTTTCAATTTAAACACGTCTCTGTACTTTTTCAGAATCACGCGAAGTTGATCCACATACCCCCGAGACGCACCAGCCTTTCGTATGTCCTCCAGTTTTTCTTCAAGTACAGTAATCATCTCGTTATCCCCTTCCGAAGTTGAGTCAGCAAAAACCGGAAAACAAGTTCGGTCCTCCTCCTCATTTATCTGCTGTTCCTCTAAGGCCGGCTCGAGCGCCGCCGGTGACCCAGCGTATGCTAGCACCTTGGATAAACCCAATTCGCAATCGTCCTCCACATCTCCCATGCCCCCATACTTCTTTCACTTGCTGCACCGCTGCAATCAATCTCTTAGAGCTATACCCCAAACGCTCCATAATATAATATGATAGCAGTAAGTCTCGCACTCCCATCGGAAGGCGGTCCTCCGTGACCCAACTAATCACGTTTCTCAAAATTAACGGACCTCCCGGTGTTGAAAAACGCAGATTTAGTTTAAGTTTGCTCATCGCTGGAACCGGTTTATCTCCAACACCGGTCATACTCGAAGGTTTCCTGAAAGCCTGCATCTCTTCCTCTTGGCCTGCCGACTTCAACATGTTCAACAGCTTCACGGTCACTAGAGACACGGACGCTGAGCTGTCGGGTGTAATAAGAGTCCCTACTGCTTCCATAACTAGATAAGGGATCGATGCTGCTGAATCTGTTTTTGCTCCATCTGAAGTAGTAGCCAGAATACGCTTCATCACCTTTTCCCCGTGTTCTTCTCATTGATTTCTTTTGCTTCCATAGGGCAAGCAATGTTTGGACACTGAAAAACTCCATGAGTTTGATCTCCACACTTAACTTTTATCAGGTTTTTCAGTCTTAGATGGCGCGGCAGGCTTTAACTGTGAGGCATTGGACTGTTGAGACACTTGTTTGGTATCATTTTGGGTGAATTTACTTCCCCCAGATTCCCTTGGACCTCTCTTGGTCTGACTCACCAATCCGCTAGGTGTACTAAAACCACTTTTTACTGTTGCATTAACCGCGATGTGAGCTTTGAACTGCATAAACCCCTCAAGTTTTGCGCGAAGACATTTCAGGAAAGTCTGGATACTTGCCTTCGTCGATTTGTGGCTCTGGCGCTCCAGTCGATCCTTCACCGCCGCTCTAAATGCTGGTGGTCGAAGTGCCTCCACCAGATATCCAATAACGTTTTTTAGCTCTGTCTGGAGGATCTCCTCCATATTTAACCGATCTACAATCGCGTAAAAATCTGCCATCAACCTTGAAAGCCGTGACTCGGCATCCTTCAAATCGGTGTTCATACAAAGAGATTTGACTTCTTTCTCCAAAGTCTTGTACGCGGTGAGCTCCGGAAGGTGACCTGACAAAAACTAGTTTTTCCATTCCGTCTCTGTGACGTCCTTTTCGTCTTTAAACAATTCAAAAGCGCAAATACAAACCATCGCGCTCTGTTCACTGAGAGGCATCACAAAAAACGACGTTTGTGTGCCTTGATTCAACGCCGTAATACGTCTAGTGTAAAGAGCATAACTGTCCATGAAGTCACGCTTTTCGGTTTTAGAGCTGCCCCTATAGATCGGAGGCACTGGCAAATTCGTACCCGCTGCGACCGTGACAGCAGGTATCTCGGATTGGCGGCTCACCCCTGATGGTGACGCTCCTTACTCAAAGGCACCCTATCTTGCCTGGAGGTGGGGCTTCACAGCCTTTCTTCAGGCGCTTTCCCTGAAGTCCCACAGCGTCCTCCGCCGCCTTCGGCAATCAAAACTGTTCTTCGTGGAATCGCCTGTGCTCATACATTTGCCGCTTCACCTCGTGCTGCTGCTCCAGCAAAGCCGACTGCCGGTCATGCTGTTGCTGCAGATATTCCGTTGTCTTCGCCGCAAGATGCTCTTGCCGGCGTTGCACTTGACCAAACTGATCAGCCGTCATCTGTTGAACTGCCGCCGAATGCTGCGCCAGTGCTTCGACTTGCCATCTCGTTTCTCCACCCTCAGTTACCGCCGCCTTTCGCATCACTGTTTCTGTCAACGTTAAGTCGTGATCTGTATACGGTGGTAGTGGCGGGTATACCGCAATCGGCATCCCCATCTCAGCGTGTGGCACCATTGCCTCATCGGTCTCCTCCATGCTGAGAGCAACCCAGCTAAAGAATTCTTTGTTGTTTGTCGCTCGTTTATAATGTAGAAGTGAATGTATTAGCGTTAGTTTCCTGCGACTCCTACAATCTGCATGCATTGTCTCGCTTCGTCCGTTGCGAAACCACTCGTGGCTTCGCACCATAACCGCTGGGGCTACAACCCCCGAGGTCGTGGCGCTTGCAGCGACGCCCGCTTCAACATGTATGGATAGAAGCCACCACCTAGTGAAGTGGTTGGTGACAAGAGATGAAGTAAGTGAGAGGTGGTTGTCTCTGACATACCTGTGACCGAGTATCCCCGTTCACAAGTTGCTGGGCCGTATATAACGGCGATCATATAACACTCGGTACTATGGCCGTCCTTGGTAAAAATGTCTATTTATGTCACCACGACCAAACTCATAAAGTGACACCCCATCGTACCACCAACCTCCGATCTCACGAAAACACTAATTTTTATTATTTATAATGCCAACTGGCATGTCTGTTGCGAACACACCTTCCATGTGACGGGGTCACACGAGCACCTTGCTTGAGGAAGCGTGCTATTAAGAGTATACAAACTCTAAGTGAACGGCGGTTCACGAGTCCCTGGTCTTAGGGGACTTAATAGTCAGTTTAGGGTAGATTTAAGACTGATTTATATTTATAGTTTATTAGGTCATTTGGCCTGTAATACAAATAACTAATTAACTATAGTTTGTTATAGATATGCATATAAAAGTAGGTTAAATACTGTTGGTTGGCCCTCAGCCACCCGACCTACGTGGAAGTGGTGTGCACACCACCCACGACCGAGTATTCACAAAAAGAATACTCTCAGAAGTGTATCTACTTCTAGAGGCGGTACCCTTTCTGGGATACCCCTAATGTAACCCCGTTAAATCCTCCCACACTTAGATTGAGTTTACCCTCTACCAATGAGGAGACAGGAAGAGAGCGCCGCTCTCTTTCCTTCTCTTGTCGACATCCATCGACGAGCCACCGTGGTGGCTTTACGGCTTTCATTAAGCCTTTTAGCGCTTGCGCAAGACACCGAGGTTCCCACGTCAACCTCTTCGAAGATGTCTAGGAAGGCAAGCACCCACGGCGTTTCGGCACCCTCCAAGTCTAAGACCGCGAGGTTGGAGACTGCTAAGGCCAAGTCGAAAGCCAAGGCCACTCCGCGTACGGAAGCCCGCAATGCGGCTTCCAAGGCGACCAGCAAGCCTACCGCTTCTGCTGCCGCACAAGGAGGGAGTCCGAGACGCAGTCCCTCGCGCTCCTTGTCGCCCGATGACTTGGGTGGGGTCCCCGGTCTTCGACATTCAAATGATAACGGAATCGGAGTCCGAAGAGGACACTACCGGCTCCACCAAGGATTCTACTTCTGCACAGAATGCTCCTTCGCAGGGCGCTCCTGTTGATGATTCTGAATCATCGGAGGCTAAGGCAGCTTCGACGAGCTCGCCTACCAAGAGCCTCACCTTAGCCGAAGGTAAGACTCGAGCCCATGCTGCGAAAGCAGCTTCTCAAAACCGGGTTGATGAGGGTGCTTCTGCGGCTAAGAAGCGCGCAGCCCCCGACTCTCCTTCTCGTGAGTCTGGTTTCTCGAAAGATTACCATAGCCTATTCGACTCTTCTTCTGACGAGGCCGAAGAGGAAGGGGGCCATCACCGATCCCCAAGAGATCTCCAATGATCTCGACGAGCGGCAGGAGCTTTCAAGCTGCTCAACTGCAAGGCGCCTCAGAGGTGATATCCTCTGCGCCTCCCACGCCGGTGTATCCTCGCGGATACTATCCACCGGACGCGGGGTCTGGGCCTCCCTTGTTCCTGGAGCATCTCAAGGCCCCTCGTGGTCTGAACCATGGGCGCACTTCACGTGGCGCTTATGAGCGTGCCTCGGTTCAAGGCGAACCGCTCTTTGTCAATGACATGAAGGCCGCTAGGTGTGTGCTGCTTGCACCGCACCGGATTCCTTTGAAGGAATTCACAAGTCTCCACAAGAAGCTGGAAGACCGTGATGGGCTCTTCCCCGTGTGGGGGTACCCTGGGGTACAGCCCTAGAACACCACAACCCAGACCCAGGCTGAAGACCTGTTCTGGAGATGGGTTTCTCTAAAGAACTTCACAGTTCAGGAGTTAAAAGAATTCCGAGAAGATCGCTTGCTGTCCTATGTCCTGGACCAGCGCGATCTTCCCATTGAGTTTGCCCACTTAATTGCTAAGCGGCAACTCCACTCCGTCATAGAGGGACTTAGACAGCAGTCTAAGTCCAGCGCTCAAGACGAACGCGGGTACGGTTCCGTCAACCCAGGGACCGTACACCGTAAGGCGGCTAAGAAGACGTGGACTACTTACGCCTCGGCTGTAGCTGATCCCAGATCTCGACAGCCTTCGGGCAGTAAAACCAGAGCCGGTCTTCCGGCTCCCATGAGTTCTGTGACGAGGGATAATCTCGTCACTTCACATGCAGCTGGCGCTTCCCAGAGCGCCGCCGCTCTCGGAGCTCCACATGGAAGTGGAGCTCTCCGTTCCGATCAAGGAGGGCACGAGAAGCTCTTGCACGCGTTTGAGTACAAGGCTCCTTCTCAGCCACATCCTTCTGGACCCTCGAGTTCGGGTCGGGACTCTGTGGGGTCCCTGTTAAGCGACGAGGTCCGTTAGCTTCGGGATCGCGTAAACGCGATCGAAATAGCCCTTGGGGTGGGACCTCGTGGTCAAGCTGCCGCTCAGGCTGGCAAGCCAGGGGCCCTTGAGATCCTTCGTCAGGACTTGGACGCTCTTGGTCGTGAGACTCATGAGCTCCATGGGCGCGTTGACCGCCGAGCTCCGGCTGCTGCCGTGAAGGAGCTCCGTCGAGGCTTAGATGCTCTAAGCCGTGAGGTGCATGGTCGTATGCCCTCTTATGAGCCGCAGGGGTACTCGTACCACTCGGCTTACGGGTATGGCTCTTACGCGAGCTCTTCCCAGTCGGTACCGTCACACCCTTCGTATGACTCGCGTGGGTACCAGCCTGTGCTCCATTCACAGGCTTCGACACCGGCAACTCCGGTTGTCCAGAGGGCTCAGCCTCATTTTGGGGAGGTGAGTTCTCACCTTGGTCTTCCTCCGTCCGAGAAGGAAGACCCAGCGGATCGTGATACCGCTTAAGACTCCCCACGTAGAACGTCGGGTGCGTGGCCATTGACTTTGGGAGGTCAATGGTGTATGTCTGGCCACGACCGCAAACGGTTCGAGGAAGTGGTGCTTCAACTTGTTACTCTCTACAGAGCGAACCACCTTTAGCGGTAGGGTTTTAGTGTATAATATGTCTAATTCACCCCTTTAAAAACACTTAAGTGTCTGAGTACTCCTTCTGTCTGTCCTGGGCCGACGCCATAGCGTCTCTAACCCGGCTGATCAACGTCAACCTGTCGTCTATAAATGACGAAAACTGTCTTTTTAAAGACTGACTCGATCTACGAGACCTGGGAGAAAAAGGCTTTCCGAGCCTCTCCCCACTTACAATGGAGGCATCGGTGCCTTCCCGCAAGGTTAGCGACACATGGGGGTGTCGTAGCCCATTGAAGTAGAACGGGGTAAACCCCGTTGATGTGTGTACCCCATTGTTGAGCGCTAACTCAACCATAGGCAGCTGGTCCGACCAGGACCGAGGTGCCTCAGCACAGATACTGCGCAGAGTATCTTCGAGCACGCGGTTGACGCGCTCCGTCTGACCATCCGTCTGCGGATGGTCCGCAGTTGACATCGTCAACTTAGTTCCCAGTAGCTGGAACAGGGTGTCCCAGAACGCCCCTGTGAAGCGCGGGTCTCTATCCGAGACTATGGTCTCTGGCAGACCATGATAGCGGACACGCTATCTAAGAACAACTGTGCAGCTGGTTTCACTGTGACTTTGTCACGTACTGGAGCAAGATACACCATCTTGCTCAAACGGCGGACAAACACTAAAATGCCGGTGTTGCCCTTGTCATTGACCGGCAGACCGAAGACGAAGTCGAGACTCATCGACTTCCAGCAATCCGCTGGTACTGGTAGGCTCTGTAGTGGAGCCGAGGTGTGGCCCGAAGGCTTCACCCTCTGACATGTTTCACATGTCTTGACATAGTGTGCCACCCACTTATACATGCGGGGCCACCAATATGTCTGAAAGACCGTTTGGTAGGTCTTCTCTCGGCCAAGATGGCCACTTATCGGCACATCATGTGCCTCCAGAAGTATGTCATACTTCAGATCCTCGTCGTTTGGAACGACAATCCGAGGAGGATCTCTAGGGACTACTCTGGAATGGAGTAACCCATCGACCAACTCACAGCGATGGAGCTGCCCCCGCTGTCGAGGCGAAAGCCTGTCGACTTTGGTGTCCTTGCCATTGGACAAGAACAGCACCAGTGGTGTGTAGTTCTCATCCCCTTGATACGCTGAGCTTATCCGATCGTACAGATCTGTCGTGATCCGACTGACATGAGCTAGCTCATTGTCGGGTCGACGCGACAATGCATCGGCAAGCACATTCATCTTGCCAGGCTTGTATTCGACGCGGAACTTGTATTCCACGAAGAATGACAGCCGCCTCGCCATCCGTTGCGATAGATGCAGCGAGTTCGTGGCAGTCCGCAAGGACGCGTGATCAGTGTAGATCACAAAGGGCCTCGTGCCCAAGCGATGTACTCTAAACTTGACAAGAGCGTACTTCATTGCAAGTAGCTCCTTGTCTTGAACGGGATAGTTCCGCTCGGCAGCCTTCAGCTGCCTGGACTGGAAGGAGATGACGCGTTCGTGTCCCTCATCGTCCTTCTGCAACTGCGCACAGCGTATTGCATAGTTAGAAGCGTCACAGACGACGCTGAATGACTTGTTCTCGTCCGGCAGAGCCAGGGCTGGCGCATGCTGTAATCTGGCCTTGATACTGTCGAAAGCATCCTGGTGCTGTTGCTCTCAGACCCAGTCGGCATCCTTCTTTAAGAGATCCGACAAGGGTCGAGCAAGTTCAGCGTGCCCTGCGCTGTACTTATGAAGATAGTTGGCTAAGCCCCACCACTTCCGGAGGTCCTTCTGCGACCTCGGGGTCGACCAAACCGCAATGGCTTGACCTTTACTGGATCGGTGCGTATACCCAGTTGAGGGTGTTTTGACACCACATCTGAGAACGCTTTAACGAGAGGGTACATGGTATCCTCCGGGTGCTTGGGAATATCAGAACCCAAGCGCATTGTACGCTGCTTCGTGAACCTCTCCAGGACATCCTCGTCCATTACGAAGGAAGAGTTCAAATCTTCAGGAGAGGTCTCCGGCTTCAGGTGCACCATCTCCACAATCTCTCCGGCCTTCAACTCGACCAGGAAGTCCTTCATGGACAGTTCCTCGAGGTTCAGCAGTGCTGACACCTCAGGCAGTGCCTCCAGATGGACGGCACCTGCCTTCACTTAACGATCGGACTCGCCGTCAAAGACATGGTATTGCTCTTCGACCGGCCGTGCCGGTGGAGTCTCAGACTCCGAGTGTGGTACTTGGTTATCTACACGGGAGGTGTTTAACGACACCTCCGCCCTCGTACTGGTCTTCTTGATCCCGCGTGGAACTATGTTACTTACGCCGGAGACGCCCTCAGCGTCCTCCTCAACAGCATATGCTGTTTGCGGAACTACGTTACCCACACTTGGATACGACTTTAACGTTCTCCTCAGCAGCCTATGCTGCTTGCAGACCAGTGTTACCCGCCTGGTCAGTGCCGTCCGGCACTGCCACAGTCAAAGCCCATACGGCGCGACGACTCTTAGCGTTGGGACTTGCCGTCGTAGTAATCCCACACGCTTGGCAATGAGGCTTGGTCTCATGAACGATTGCGGGGCTGACCGCAACACCTTCGTTGGAGTCAGCGGCTTCCAATACTTCTTCGGGCGCATAAACGTCTTGGCGGGTTTCTCTGCCTCCCAGTCCCGGACAGAGGTGGGAACATTACTCATCAAAGCCCTTTCGGGGACTGCAGGCCGGCTAGTCTCAATGGTTTTGCCGCGCCAATTGATCCGGGGCTCGTGCTTTTCGAGCCAAGGCATGCCCAGCATCAAGTCGTACTTGTCCATATCTAGGACAAGGAACGACTTCGTGCTGTCAAAGTCCTCAAACTTTACAGCCAGGTCCATCCGGCCCTCCGGTACGTTAACCACCGTACCATCGGCCAGTCTCACCGAGACCTGACCCCTGCCTTCGCTTCCACGTAAAGCGTCGGCATACTTGTCGCCATTCCGCGCGACCGTCTGGCGTCGAGCAAAGTTCGTCGACGCCCCAGAGTCAATCAGGACTCTAAAGGGATCTCCATATCCCCGTACACTTGCGTGTACCACGAGCAGTCCGCCGCTGCTCTTTCTCGTCTCGAGAGCACCCAGGCTCTCAGGGGCTAAGCCTCCATGGCGTGCGCCGTCCGCACTCCTACCATGGGGACTTAGATCATTCCCAGTACGGCGCCCCGCCCCTACTGGTGATCCCAGTCCCCCTGGCTCTTAGGTCGTGGCTTCTGCCACGGACCTCTCGAGCCATTAGGTTTGGAAGGGAACTTCCTTTGCCTCCCGCAGGGCAGTCACGTTGCATATGCCCGAACTTCCCACATCCGTAGCAACGGATGGAGCTCTGTACGGCCGTACCCAGTTCCATGGGTACCGGCCCTGTGCTAGCTCCAGTTGCTGGGGCTCCTTGCACTGCGCCTGTCGACACATTGTGGTCTTACCGCACCGACATAGGAGTACGAGCCTGTCGGTGGCTGTACCCCTCTTGGAGGGTGATCTGGATTGCTTCCTCCATAGTGTTTGCGTGTAAGCGGAACAACTGTGTGCGGGATGGGCCCACCTTCAGGCCATCCATAAACACCGCCACTTTAGTGTGTTAAGGTAGGGATAGATGGGGTACCCGCATCTCTTGAATGTACTCGTGCAGCTCCCACTTCCCGTGTTTACAGACAAGGTAACACGAACGCTGGACACGATAGAATTCTGACTTGTCGGATGTGTTCCCACCAACAACACACGCTTCCCCGTTAAGGTCAGCGGTCGTTGGATCAAACCTGAAGGCCAGGAACGATCTCTTACACCGAGGCGATTGTAAGCGCTTCAGTTTACCGAGGTTGCTTTAGGTAACCCTTACCTACACCACTAGCCACGAGCTTAGACTAGGGTGTTATATTGCGCTTTCGCGCGTAACCCTGCAGTCCCTCAGAGGAAAGGGTACCGGCGTGTTAGGCCTTATACAGGGGGGTCGAGATATAACCTTGACGGGAGGCAAAATATACACTAGGACCTTAATAGACCCTAAGTATACACGTAACGACGCTTCACTGCCGCCTCCGACCTCTCGGCCACACCAGCGCTTGGCCTGACCAGGACAAACTCTCGGTTCAATGTACCTTGAGTCTACCAACAGGCATCCCACACAACTGAGCGTGTCCTGGCACTTAAATAAGCTAGCTACACTTACCTAAGTCGGACTTGACTCTTTTCAGCTGGAGGGAAGACTGGTTTTTTAAACTGCTTAATGTGAGGCTCAGAGAGCCTCTGTATGCCATCCTATGTGTTGCCCTATGCCTATATACAAATATCAAGTGTAAACAAATCTCTGTAGGAGCCTCCGAGGTTTCAGAATAAGTACGACCGAGGGGTCGACAACTCACTCCTTAAGTACGGATTTGGGACAGTACAGATGTGAGACAATGTATCTGAGATGGGTACAGAGCCCTATCTCGGCCTAGTCCAGGAAGCCTCAGCCAGGTTATATTAGGCTAGCCGAGGCTCCCGGATGTCACTATTCCTTCTCTGTCACTCCGTCACGGGATGTATAATCCTCCAATGTGGTGAACCCTCGCTTTTCACCGAAAGGTTCTGTGGCGATTGCCTTAGCGACTGGGTAGCTACCCCACAGTTGGAACCCAACACCACAACTGCCCCCACCTCGACACGAGCCCTCGCAACTGGTGACCGTCGTAGCGCTTCACTCTCCAATCTTCTTTCGCTCGCCATGGTCTCACCGTCGTGCGCTCTGGAGCGGGCCACCGCCACGACAGTGCAGGCTCTCGGGCCTCCAAAACAGGTATGTCTGATCCTTGTCGTCCATCCGAGACCTCAGGTCTAATTCTTGGTTTACTCCTTGCATTCTCACGCGCCTACTGACATGCCCTCTGAGGGCTAGCACACAACCTCATAGGGTTCAGGAGCCGCTGGGCAGGCGGCGGGGACCCCTCTGTCACCACCTCCCGCGCTGACAGCGGGTTCAGCAACTCGCGGGTTGTCAGGAGGGTCTTCGCCGATTCTTTCGCCTTGCTCGCCTCCAACATCTTCTCTCCCGTCATCATCCGAAGCAGACTATCATCCGATGCCTACTCCCGCGCCGGCAGAGGATTCAGCAACTCGCGGGGTGTCGGTTGGGAGCTCTGCGGATGTGTCTGAAGGAGCAGGTCCTGCCGGTACTCTTACCGAGAAGTCGACTCTGGTCTCCACCGACCCTCAGCTTCTGCTGCTCGCCAAGCTCGTCGTTGGCGTCGCTCGTGGTCCTCCCTGCCGCGTCATTATAAATTTGGATCGTCGTCTGCAATGCGCGTCGAACCTCGGTGAGATTCTAGCTGCCGCCGTCGCTCCCGTCTGGACACCTCTCCACGAGGCCGAGAAGATGATCTTGCTGCGCGACGAGGTCTCTCGGTGCCAAGCGCAGGTCTAGGACGTCGAGGACAAGCTCGGGATCTAATTCCCGCTGCGGACGACGGGTGAGATGTTCTGCACCCAAGCCTCGTGCGACTTTAACGCTGCTACCGACACTCTACACTCTGTTCGGCTGAAGAATGTCGCTCTCTCCAGGCAGCTCGCATTGACCAACGCTGCCATAGCGACTCACGCCGAGTCATTGGCTCACCTCAGTCGTCGTGTGAAGAACGCTGAGGCCGACGCTACCGCAGCTGTCTGGACCATCAAGAAGCATCGAGAGCGGTTCAAGGCTGGGTTGGTGGGGTATACCGCGCAGATGACTAAGCTTCGGCCATACCTTCTCCGGAGCGACAACCGGAACGAAGGTACAGTGTCGGCTCGCATTCAAGCTCTGATGACCGAGAACGCCAGCTTGCAGTGGGCGAATTCGCCAGCACTCGGCGAACCACGGCCTGGACATAGACTCGCTTACTCTCGCCTCGTCTGGTATTACGGCCGATGACATCGATTGGAATCTTCTCGGTCTGACTTCGCCGCAGGTGACAGGCGAACATCATCGAACCCAAAGTTCTGGCCATTCTGGTGGCACGTCGAGCGACGGCGAGGCTTCGGAATTGGCCTAGCAAGCAATATCTGCACTTCCAATTGCCGGAGATAACATGGAAGATGAATCCGAGGATTCACCGCCGGTTGGACCACCTCCCAAACGCCGTTGACTCCGTCAGCGCCAAGCGTCGGCGGATAATACCTTTCCGTCTACTCTGGAGGTTCCGAAGTCTTCGCTGAAGCCTGGGCGACGGCTTGCGGTTCCGGCTTCGTCTCGACCACCGCCCGACGTGAGAAATCTCCTCGTCCTACTCCGATGTCTACACCAGTCTCGCCGACGTCGTCTTCTACGGCTAATGCACAGTCTACCCTGGCTCTAGCTTCGTCGGGGACTCCGCCTGTCAATACTGTGTCGACTGTCCCGGCTCGGTCTGGAGGGACTATCCGTGCGGAAGCTGTCCCGGAAGTAGGCTCCGAGGGCTCCGCACCTCCCATGGAGTCGTCGATCGCTTCGGACTCTGAAGGTGGAGACACTGAAGCGTTGCCAGCCTCGGACGAAGAAGCTGATGCTGATTGTGCTCCGGCATCGACAGCCACATCTAGCGTCGTGGCCTTGACTTAAGGTGCGGCACATGTCAGGGCTTCACAGCCTGTCAGCAGCCCCTTCTCATCTCCAATGGTCACACCTCCACGCAAAGTCGGGTGTCCTGCCTGTGGAGCCTTTGTTGATGTCTGGGCTTTGTTCTATGGAGATGGCCGAGCGAGTACTCGCTGGAGACGACTTCGTCTTGGAACTGCCTCAGTCTGAGTCGAAGACTCAATCGATTTCAGTGGCTACGACGCCAGTCACGACCAACAGTAGTGTTCCAGCTGCTTCGTCGGCTCGGTCCCAGTCTTCACTACCGGGCCCTAAGGCTGTCACCTCTGGTGTCCGGGCTGCTGCTTCTTCAGCATCTTCGCGTACGGCTCGGGGATGGGTCTTTGCAGCGCGGGCCGAAGAAGTTGGCCGGCTTTGGCCGGTCCCTTTCTCAAGCCTGGGTTTACTGCACCCAGTGCACAGAAGGCCTGGTCCAAGATCAAGACCGTGGAACCGGACAAGACTGAGAAGGCTGACTTGGGACTTGCACTGTAGGATCGTCGCCACTGGATTCATGTCTCGGCCGTGGAGAGCTTCCTCCGGCGTCTGGAATGCCAGCATGGTCGGCACGGCCCGCTCGTCACTGCTCTCATCGCGAAGTGGAAGAGCTACTACAAGGCTAGGAAACTCCGCGCAGACCGCATCCATCAGCAGATGGTCTACCGAGTCTGGGAGCCAAGCATGGATCGCGACAGCAAGCCTCGTGAAAACCCGACCGAGATTTTGTTGGAGCCTACTTATCTCCAATACCCTTTGAGGTGCTGGACTGGGTCCTTCTACAGACGACTGAATTCGAGTATTCCGGGATCTGGATGCTCGGCAACCATGGCGCAACTGTTTCGTGGATGCACCAGCCGAGCACTCCTAAAACACGACGTTTGCGCCATGCAGCCCAAGTGTGCCACTGTTCGTTCCTCGGCACTGGTCTCGGGCAAGCGTCGCCTCATCAATCGTTGTGGATCCTACCCTCGATCCGGCTGCCATTTGCGCGCCGTGGATAACTGATCCGTCCAAGGAGGGTTCGACTGAGCAAGTGAATCCGGATGAAGACTCAGTGGCAACTGAACCTCAGGGTCAACCGCCTCATATCGCGGGATCGCATCCCGCTGATATATTGAGTGCTGGTTTGGATGCCCTTGTGGACTTGGCTACTTCCAACGCCGAGATATGATCTCGGTCGGTGTACTTTCCGTTTTGCTGTCCAAGCTACGCTAGTGATCTCAAGAGTGCATTAGCGCAAAATTGGTAGCTTGGTTTCTCTGTCGTACTTCGTCATAATCTACAAGTCACTGGTTCGTTTACTTTTCATGCAAATATGCAAAGTTCGGTAAAGTAATCACCATCACTCGTCTCCATAGGCTGTACCGGCCTCACAGGTGATTCTCATTTCAGTACAGTAGTTTCTTTAATCTGTCACAGCTGTACTGGCCCTGCAGGCAGGTCAATCTTCGGTGACGTTCCATTTAGTCATCGTCCGCGACTTGGACCATTTGCAACCGCCGGTCACAGCGCGTCTCTCGCAAGTAGTCATAGAGAAGACCTCCACACGACAAATTGGACGCAGGTTCCCATGTTGGTTCGTCGTACCCCAACCACTTCACTTTGAACTCTCGGACAGCTCATTCGGTGCTTGTGGATGACGGGACGCTGTCATCGAGGACGGCCTCAACCTCGTATTCGCCGGCGAGTTGACCAGGCTCCCAGCTGTCCTCGGGAAGCAGCTCCTCGTCGAAATCTAGTCTCGTTTCCTCTGTCACCTCACGTGCCAACCTACCCTTCGGTCGGCTTCCGAACTCGTTCACAGCTTTAAGTCACAATAGGATAGAACCTGTTCCCACTTCGATCCGGTAGTTCCACCTCATACGCGAACTCCTCGACCTTCCTCTTCACCCGAAATGGTCCATGCCATCGGTGTGCTAGCTTCTTCGTCAGTCCTTGTTTCACACATTCCATGCACAACCATACATGGTCGCCATGTTCGAGCAATGACCTCGGTGTCGTGACCGGGGTATCATCCGCTACCCCTGATACAAGGTGTGCCTCAACCGAGGGCTCGGTCTGACCTATGCTCGGTATAACCGCTCGTTCTCTTCCCCTAAACACTTCGCTGTGCTTTCGAGCTATCCGAGACTTCTCGGTGGCGATATTCCTTGGCCATTGTGATTGCGATCTCGTGTCGACGGATCACTTCTCGGCGACATGCTAGTGCGTCAATTAGCTTTCAGGACCCTCGTTTGTGCGACGAAATCATCCCTCGAAGCATTGAATGTGCGTCCCAGCCGTGGACAAGGTAGAACAGGGTTTCTTTCATCATTGCATCCATCGAGTTGTTGATCGCGAAGATTAACCTCTCGGCGATCTCATCCCAGTCTTGCTGGAACGGGTCCTCGGCGTACACATGCACTGACTGCATGACAGTCTTCACTGACAGTTCTTGTTAGCCATTAGCCTGTGGGCGGTAACGCAAGGTCACCCTTGACCTCGATTGCATCATCTCACCCAATGCTTGGAATATCTTGCTCATGAAGCGTGGGTCGTGGTCATGACGGATTAATGTTAGGGAACCGAACCATAGGTACACTCACTCTTCGAAAGGTTTTGCCACACTGAGTGCGGCAGTGTCCGCCATTGCCTTGCCCATCACAAAACCTGTGAACGCGCGCTGGAAGAGCAAAAGCGTTGTATTACCCCTCCAAGACTTTGGCAGTGGTATTACAAAGTCCATGGACACCGGTCGGAACGGTCTTTCGGCGAGTACGTTTGCCAGGCGAATACCCTCAGAACTGTGGTTGGTTCTTGCTCGAGCTGCAGTCGGGGCAAGATCGTACTCGCTGTTCGACATCAGCGTACAGGCCGATCCAATAGAAATCTTTTCTGATCCTATTGAAGGTTCGGACAATACCTTGGTGGCCACCTTCCAACGATTATGGCAGTTTTGCAATACCTCTTGGACCATCATTGAGGGCACCACCAAGCGTAGGGTAGTTTCCTCTTGCTACCGGCGGCTTGTTCCAAGGTAACGTAATACGATGTTCTCACTGAGCGCGAATCAATACGACATTTTCAATGAATCTCTCGCTGATCGATAACCGAGCTTCAAGCCCTCACCACGGAGCACTGTCTTGAGGTAGACCTTTAGATAGACCACCTCAACTCCTCGTACTGGGCAACTGCGATCCGTCTCCGAAGCGCTCGATGGACTTTCAGAGGGTCTATGTCATTTGCACTCGGGACTGTTGAAGTTGAATCCTCGGTGTTCGGTTGCTATTCTCGCACGTGGTTTTGCACTTTGGTAGGCATATCATTCGCTTTGTCTTGACTGTCCGCTTCTCCTCGGTCGACTGCCGAGGTCTCGCTGGCAAACCTGACCCGCTTCTCGTTAACTCTAGCTAGCTACCGGGTAGTCACCGTTAGTAGCCCGGTCTCAGTGCCGTCTCGCACAAAATCGAAAAACGTTCTGCGACGAAGAGAGCCTGTTCTCACCTGTGCTCGGACAGTGTTGGCCGATGGTTAGTCCTCGGTCTCAGCCTTGACAGTTGGTTCGTAGATGACGTTTTGAATGCGGTTTAGCGCGGTCAATTCTGACAGCCTGGTCTCGGTCGACACCACTTTAGACACCTTGCTCTCGAGCGTTTCGCTTGCAAGCGAATCTGCAGCTGCATTGAACTCTCGGACCACGTGCAAGTACTTCACAGACCGGAGTTTAGCTGTAAGCGCTCGGTGGCGGTTCAGTTGGGTCAGCTGTGTCTTGTTACGAGATGCGATCACCCCTAGTGATTGCTGGATTGCGAGTCTCGAGTCGCCCACGATGACTAAGTCCTCGGTCGTGTGCTCCAATGCAGTTTGTACGCCGTTGTTCATTCCCGCATACTCGGCGAGGTTCACCGTGGTCGCCTCGAGATGAGCACTCGCTTCGGTCACTATAGTCCATTCCGGTAATCTCCACAGTATCCACGCGCAGCTGCCGTAACCACCGTGCTTCACGGTCTTAGCCGAGCCGTCGAACGACAGCACATAGCCCTGGTATAACCTCGGCAGCCGCGCGTACAGCAAGTTCGGGTCCATCCTAATGCTCGGTGACCCTTTGATTGATGGTGCAACTTGTGCTAACGAGTCATCTAAGTCGACGAAGCTTATCAACCCTGCTTGGAGGAGCTGGGCGAGCGAGCAGTCTCGCTCCTTCACCCGCTGCACTACTAAGCGCCACGGGGACAGCATAGCTGCGAACTGGGTTGTGCGTCCGAACAGTGTCTTGGACTTATGTACCCAGTCGAGCGTCGAAAAACGCGTATAGACGGGGATGGTCCGACCTGCGATCTGAGTGTAGCACACCTTCAGCAGCAGTAGAAGGGCCAAGACCTCCTTCTCAGCCGGATGATAGTTCATCTCGGCATCCTTGAGAACATGTCCACAGAACAGTACGGGGTGTAACTTGCCGTTATGCTCCTGCATGAGTATGGCGCTTAGTGCCCATTCTTTCGCGAAGAGCATAACGTGCACCGCTTTGTCTCGGTCGAAGTGCCGCAATATCGGCGCATCCATCACCTTTCTCTGAAGTGCTGCAAACCTTCGTTTGGCCACTGTGAGGTCACCCCCAGGTGCGAGGTCTGCGACCTTCAACTGGTACAGCGCAGCACCGGCCACCGCAACGTCCTGGATGAACCAACTGTAATAGTTGAAAGCCCCAAGGAACGACTGCATGTCCTTCTTTGACGTTGGATCTCCGTCGTTGCCTTGGTCCTCTTAGGGTCGGCTCGAATGCCCTCGGACGAGACTTTATGGAACAGGAAGGCTACCTTTGACTGCACGAATATACTCTTCGTGAAGCTGACACTGATCCAACACTCTGTGAAACGCTGAAGCCGTCGGTTAAACGTCGCTAAGCACCCGAAAGTCTCGTTACTGAAACTTATGTCGTCGGTGAAGGATCATCGATCGAACACCAGGACCAGCGAAGACTCGTCCGGTTCGCCGTTCGCAAACATGTCACCCGTGGGATCATTCACCAACAGGGACATTGCATCCATAACGGTAGAAGACTCTCGGTCAGCTTCAAACTTGGTCCGAGGCCTCGGTTGAACTTCCGATTGACGCTCACAGTCCTCGGCAGCGATCGTCTTGGCGTGTTTGGTTTGTTCCTCGGCCACTTGCATCTCCTTTGCGAATCGCGACCACCCGCCCTTTCGGCTAGGCAAATCCCCAAAGAGCATTGTCGATCATCCTCTGGTAAATCATCGGTGCGTTCATGAGACCAAATGGTATCCGTAGCCACCCAAAAGACCCCAATGCACGAAATAACGCAAAGATCTTCCGAGCTCTCTGTGGCATAACAATGCCCAAAACCTGCTCACCGCATCCAACAGAACCAGAGATAGACGTCCATGTCGGTTAAAAGATCTTCGACCAGCGGCATGGCGTACTCCATGATCGTTGTGACTGCATTCACCATCTTGTAGTCAATACCCAGGCGGATATCGACACCATTCATTTTCAGAACAATCACAATCGGGGACGTCCACGGGCTGTCCGAGAAGGTAATCAATCCAGCCCGTAGCAGTCCTTTCAGGAGCTCATAAAGCTTTCCGTGCGATCACAGCGGCGTCCTCCGAGCCCTCTGTTTGATGGGTACGTACCCCTGCACGTCAATATCCACACCACGTCATACGCCGGTGGTGGTAGCGCATCGCCACTCGAGATCATAATCTTTTCTTGACTCCTCGACACATCCACAACTTGCTGCTGTTGATCCACATCCAGATCCTTGTTCCGAACGTTCGGACCGGTGCAGTCTAAAGCATTAACCGTGACCGTGGTCAGGTCCGGCAGGAATGCCAACTCTCTCTGCGTAGTAGGTGAGCTCGATGTCGTTCGCCAAATGATCGGACACGTCGCTCCCTTCAGCATCACGTCCCGACACAACTCCTCATGCGATCTCGTGCATCGCGGACACATACGTTACATTCGATATACACTCCAGATCTTCAGTAGGACACAGGGTGTCTGCGGCTCAGTCGTCTGGCTCCTCCAGACCCTGATCCGAGGCGCTGATATTCTCGGATGTCACCCCATTTGAAGACTCGGTACACAGTGCATCGCCTGTCGCGTGAGTCGAGGACCGCCTCTGAGCTTGTTCCAACACTCGGTCGCCACTCTCTGGCACAAGCATCCCGTGCTCTGACTCCTCGGCTGGTATACTCTCGACTGCTGCGCCGTCTGATACGTTAGCAGCAGTCCTGGATGTAGGCGAGTCGTCGTGTCTACCCCAATTCCTGCTGACCACAGCTGTGACTTGGGTCATATCATCGGCATAGTAGGCTTGACCCTCTTCAACTGGATCCGAATCCTCGGCGTCTCGAGTGAGAATATTCCGAGGTGTCGGATAATCTCTGCGCTCAACCGCAGGTGACCGTTCTGCCAGCCAACCTTCGTTAAGCTCGCGTTCTCGTTCAAACAGCGTCTCGTCACGGTTCTCCACGTAGGCGAGGAGCTGCCATTCCTACCGTTCCCGCTACACAGAGCGTTCCCACAACACAAAGTGTTCCCGCAACACAGAGCGTTCCCACAACACAAAGTGTTCCCGCAACACAGAGCGTTCCCTTCTCATCTGACACTCAAGTCAAGTCAAACATGAAACAAGGGGAGACGCTAGGAGAGCTGCATGTGCAAGACCTAGCAAGTAGGACTAGAACTTCTAATTTAATGTAACTCACTTTCAAATCTACTTCGTTCGGTTAACATCACTACAAGCCTCGTCCTCAAACCTATACACCTAATTGCTGAGACACCAGTACGACCCTGGGGGACTTTCCAAAATTTGCATCGTCACGGGTCATCACTAATATTGAAGATTATGAGACTGACACCGACGATGAGACCGAGTCCGAGAATATATCTTATCAGTGCCAAGCTGAGGTAGGTCACAAAGTCGGAGTTGCACACGATTCGAATGCGACAGACGATGATTTATCAGATGTAGAGGAGTTGGTAGAGCCATTCTATTACAACACATCATTCGACCTTAAAAGCGAAGAAAGTTGGAGACATTTGTTTAAATGGCTGAGTGCGTGAGTGGGGTAGAATTACGCATGTGAACTAAGCTGTTGTATTTGGCGTGGGCTTTATTTATTAAAAAGTTATGCCAATTTGTCAATTCTCATTTTTTTACCCAGCCCACATGTTCTCAGATTTAGTCAACCTGCTAACCTTAACCCCCCAGCCCGAAGCCTTGAATTAGCCACGATAAGAAAATGGGCTTATCCTGTATTAGACATGATAAGAAATTTACACTTTGTTTTTGTAAGGCGGCATACAAATTTTCTGTCAACTAGGGGAAGGTGATGTGTGTGCAGACGGGGGATCATGTGCAGAAAAGCTGGGCTAGTGTACATGGGACGCATTTTCAAAGTATTAGCTGCGAGAGGTAACGGGAAGCGCGCCAAGTACCTCGATTAGAACGTAAAGGTTTTCGGCAAGGCAGACCAGACGGTTGGCGGTCATTTGAGATTTTGCGGGGAGAGAGAGATGTCAGCGTTTCGCCGTTGGTGGTCAGAGCTGCTCAAGGAAGGATGGTCGTCAAAGCGACCGCGGGGGCTCGACACCGAGTACACGTATTGCCGCCCAGGCAAGACACGGGGCGACGTTCGCGGCGTGGACTACTTCGTCGGCTCTGAAGAGCTTATGCGCTATCTGGACGAGCTGGACAAAGGTATTGTGCAGTGTTTGGAGCTGAATGTGCTGGGTTCTGACCAGTATTGTGTTAATGCAGCGGATTTGGAGCGCCATGAAGCAGAGAAGACCACAGAGCAGCCCTCAAACAGCCAAACTCGTGATGGAAGTGACGGTAACGCGTGTGATTTGTGTTGTCACGCGTCCAAATATTAACAATCCCGATATTCTAGATGTCGGACAACGCCTGGCGTCGACTCATTCAACGAACTACACTACCGAGCTGGGACACCGAGGACAAGAGTTGGCTGGTTTCGAAGACCAAGGTATAATTTCCATTCCTACTTATCAAGTGCGATACATGTTAACATGTTTCTTGTATCGTGTACGGGACAGGGACACCGTCGGTTAGCTCTACCGGCCGTTCTTCTCCTGCTGTGCAGTCCAGTATCGCAACACCACAAGCACCGGCAAGCAGTGGTACGCGCGCTATTGATAACGTGATGTACGAGGCTTAGTTTTCACGGATATGTTTGTTTAGCTGTGGTTACAGGTAACCTTACGCAAGAGCAACGCAACTTTGGAACGCAACTTTGGAACGCAACTTGGATGCAGCCTTTGCAGAGGTTGCTTCCGACGACGAGACGGAGCCACGACTGTACCCCACATCACCTCATATACCGAACAGTGATAGCGGTAGCGACTCCGCTTTTGCAAGCGCAGAAGAGTCTGGTGAAGACTTCGAGTCTGTAGACTCCAACACGTCAACAGGTTTGATATCGTGTCTGATACAAGTTTAGTGTACACGATAACAATTGCTAACCTGTATATTGTATTATATCTGCAGATATCAACGTCACAAAGGCTGGTAGCTTGTTGCCAGACTACGCTACGCTAGAGTCGGAGGTAGAGAACGATGACGGGTTCAGTAATGAACAAGACGTGGAGTTTGGTGGATGCGATGACGATGAGGAGTATCCAGATGACGACGGCTCGGACCTTCCAGTCATACCCTTTGACGATGCACGGCTTGCCGCCGTTGGTGGAGCTGCCGGTTTGACGGTCGAGAATCTTAGTAAGAAGCAGAACGCGGCCATTTTCGCTAACATGGCCCAGTCTGGCTGGCTTGAAGCGCGTACTCAGCTGCCTTTTCCCTATATGGAAAGCCCATACGAGGACCGCCCAACCACATGCAATGCAAGACGACTTCCCGGGCCTTTTTGACGGTTCATACGGTCCCAGTGAGGAAGCTTTGGCCGCCGCCACTAGCCCCGTGAATGTACTGTTCTACTTCATGACACCGCGTCTGTGGGAAAATATTGCTACTGCCAGCGAAGACTACTTCGCCGAGAAGATGGATGCGCGTGTGACGGACCAGTATAACAAGCAAGTTCAACGTGAGCGGAATAAACCTGGATTTCAACGTCATACGCGTGAAGCGATCCAAGCCAAGATAGAGCAGTCGGCCCCAATTACTGGACGAGACGTGTGTGTTTTCATCGGGTTGCTGATTGCTCGAGCCATCGCACCAAACAAGGAGAAGCTGCAACATCACTGGAAGACAACAGACGAGGGGGCCAATCCTCGTGGTTGATTCGGACGCTTCATGACACGTGACCGCTTCGCTCATATTGCTCGAAACCTGCATTTTAGCAGCAATAGAGACCCGCGCGCTGTTGTGGACCGTGCGTGGAAGCTACGTCCGGTTATTGACGCACTTCAGAAAACGTTTCTCGCTGGATACAAACCACCCCCTATCTTGGCTTTCGACGAAGCTATGTTACCGTTGAGATCGTCGTTCAACCGTATGCGAGTGTATATGAAGGACAAGCAGCACAAGTACGGTACCAAGCTGTTTATGCTGTGCTGTTCGTACACTGCTTACTGCATTCGGTAGGTACACGAGCGTGTCTGCTGACACGCTCGTTTTTTTTTACAACTAAAGTCTGTTATCGTGTCTAATACTGATACGTGTTCCTGCTATCTTGTATGGTACAGGTTTGAAGCTTACTTAGGTAAAGCAGGAACAGTGAACGGCGTATCACTGCGTGATGAGAGAACTGGTCCTGTGGCGGTAGTGCGCAATCTGCGTGCGGCTTTTGGAGACGAGCAGCCTAACACAATGCGACTCATTGTCATGGATCGCTTTTACACATCAATCCCGCTAGCCTTGGAGCTACTTACTATGGGGTATTATAGCGTTGGGACCGTGATGACAGGTAGGAAAGGTCTGACCGCTCAAGTTGTGCCTGACAAGAACAAGAAGAAGAAAGAGCAGAGCCATCCGACGGGAATCGACCGAGGGACGTACACATTTGCCGATTCTAGCCTTGTTCCCGGTGTGACGACGACCAAATGGTGGGACAACCGTCCTGTATATCTGCTGTCAACCGGTGGGAGTACACAGCTAGATCGCATTGTACGTCGTACGAAGAGTGGTTTAGAAGAGGAAGTGGCGTGCCCGAGGATCGTAAAGGACTACCAAACGTACATTGGCGGTGTAGACGTACACGATCAGCTGCGACTTCAGAGGTTTGTGGATTATCGTGTCTGATACAGTTTTATCGATATCTAATCGTGTCTTATACACGTCGCTACAGGTACTCCCTGCAATTGGCCGTACGCTTCCAGAAGTACTACAAGAGTCTCTTCTTGGGCTTTGTAGATTTAGCCCTCGTCAACGCTTTTATCATCTTGAACCACGCGCGTACGGCAGCAAACAAGTCGAGGCTCTCACATATCACCTTCCTCAAGCGACTTCACATGGAGTTTTGCCAGATAAGCGACAGTGACTGGGAGGACCTGCTGGGATCGCCCGGGCAAACGTTTGCGCCGACCAAGGCGCGTGAAGGTGTAGCGTCGCGCCACATGCCTATCCTAACCGATGACAAGCGCAAAGGCAACACGGAGGGCAGCACGAAACGCAGGCAGAGGGCCTGAAACGTCTGCTCCCTGCACAAAGACAAGGTCACGGGGGGCGACACCTCCTTCCAGTTCAGCACCTGCACGCTGACAAAGAAGAATGAGTAGACTGGTGAGATCACGAAGGCTCCAGTGTACTTGTGCAACAAGGTCAAGCATTCTTACAACGGTCAATCCCGTACCTGCTTCGAAATCTGGCATCTTAGCTGGAAAGACGGTGCCAACAAGCCTAGCCGAGGAAAGCGCAAGTTGCGCGTGCGGGTGACGGACGGTGGGGAAGTGTCTGACAACGAGGGGACGCCACGACGCTACCGATGCCAGCAATCAGTGATTGCTGGCGGGAAGGTGGCCACGCCATCATCGATTGCTGGAAGCGTAGCGATTTTGACTTTGTTTGAACATACGCATTGAGCGCTGATTTGTGAGTCTAAATATCGACAAAAATAGCGATGTCTCTTTCACATGAGCGCATGGTCTCTATTTCTACTGACATTTCTCTCGCCGCTCCGGACATGATAGATCGCACATACCCTGTATAATGTCCATTCACCGCACATGATAAGTAGTTCGGGACACGATAGCAAAGCTGTCCACATCAAGGGGTGGGGGTTCGCATGAGTTTTGTAACCGGACATGATAAGTTTTATCTTTGATTTAGTAGCAAAACCCTTTCCCTTCTATACACGATAATTCGGTCGATGGGCGCAAATATTTTCCTTCCGGCTGGGGGGGGGTTAAGTAGCGGACCGATTTATTGTCGATGATAACTGTCCGATTGCAGGTAAATGACGTGTTCGCTTCAGTTCTAAGTAAAACCACAGTATAACGTGGGAACTGCCATGTACATTCTAACCATACATACAAAGTCAAATCCTACTGAACTTCTAGAAGTAGACAATCGGTACTTATACAGTGGATTAATGCACTAACGCAATCATCAAGTTCTCTAAGAGGAACGCTCCTTTTCCAGAAAAGAGGTACTACCAGTGTTATTCCGTTTTCATGCGTCTTTTATATTATATGGAAGTACTTCCGTGACGAACTCTGTGTTTGCCTTGGTAGTCTTACCAGACAACTATGTTCGCTCGGTCAATACATTCAATCCTACATACGTTGCACATGTTCTAACTACACCAAGATTTGGGACCAAGTACATTCCGCCGTCATTAGTGAGCCTTCGAACACGCAATTCACGTCTTCCAAATTACCTAGTACCCGTAGAAGCGGTGTCAAGAGATTCGACTGACTCTGTGGCCTGCTTACGAGGTCTTTTGTATCATCCCATTCGAAAATAACAGATCCCCGGATTACTAGTCGTTGCCCAAGTAGTTTGGCAGCAAGCGACGTCACAGTACTACTGCTGCTTCCATCCACTACACCCACTAATGTCAAATGAAGAAAAACCAAACGCAACGAGTCGTTGGATATCGTGATGCTGGTGATGACCGTAGCGACTACCGAGTTTTCGAATGGACCTTTCTCGAGACATTGGAGGTCCACAAAAATATCATCGAAGCAGCGCGAAAACATCACCCACTTCATCAGTACCGCTTTGGGTCCACACATAAGACCGTCTACCACGTTTGGTGCCATGGATGATTCAAGCGCATTCAACGCACACGCATACTCTTCATGAGTAGGTGATGTGAAACCATGCCGAAAGAGTCTAAAGTAGTCCGTTGCGGCACCCCAAAGTGTTTGCACTTTTGAGAGACCGATGGAAGTGTTGTGGAGTTGCTGCTCAAGCATTGTTATCTCTTCTTGAATTTTCCGAACATCAATTGCGAGATTGTCCATGTACTCGCGTTGCTGCTTCCGGTATTTTCTCTGCTGAATTCGTCGGCGTTGTCGAATAAACGCTTCAGCTGCTGCCGTGAAATTTAGCACGTCAGCGTTGATAAAACCGTTGCTACTCATTTCTACCAGCCGCATCATACCCACGGTGGGAGTTGTCCGTGAGGAAGGTTGGCTTGGCTTAGAAGTCAGCTTGGAAAGTGGCAAGTTGCTGTCATCGAACGGGGTTGGGATCTTCGTAGTCGGATCGAGGTCTGGTAAATATGTCTGTTGACAGTATCTGGCTTTGCGACTTTGACGTGACGGTGTGCGTAGTACCACGTCTCGAACCAACTTGTCATCAAGTGAGTTGCTGTTGGGCACAGAGTAAAAGTTGGCGTTCATGTTCGGTATGTTGCAAATGACAAAAAAAATTGGGTTGTGATGACTGTTGCAATACTGATGCAACAGTACCTATAATAATTAATATTCTGAGCGACGTTTACCAGCAATACCGATGCAACGTAATCCGTGGTGAGTGGATAAATCCTCACGCCATCAAAGGAAACAATTACCACACGAGCATCTGATTAGGGCCGTGGTATCCAAGTTCATTCTTGCGCGTTATGAGTTACCCCTTGCACCAGGAGTTAACCTCATTACGCACGCTACAAAATTAAAATGCTTTAAACGACTGTTGCTACCCCATCATACGTAGTGACCTCGTCGTTGCAGGCATTGAATATAGTCCAATCGAATATTATTATGGACAATAAAAGCGAAGGACGTGACCAAAAAGTGTTCTTAACTTGAAAGATAAGCTTAATTTCAGGCTTTTAGTAAGAACTCTACTTTAAAATAGCCGGTTGTGAAACTCTATAAGTTCATCGTAGCACAATATGACAACCGGTGATTATGATCGTAAATTGTGGTGGTGGCTCACTGTGTTGATACATACTGCAACAATCTATGGGCAAAAACTGCTCACTAGACGGATTTGTAATAGTCGCAAAATAAAATCAGACAAGAACAAGACATTATGTACCCAAAGCGCTCACAGCATTTTAATAGACAGTTCAGTTAATCCTAATTTGAATCCTGAAGCCGGGATGGAGCCTGCACTTGCATTGTAGAATGGCCAGTTCTGTGACACAAGTGGAAATAGAGCAAAGAATGGTTTCTACTTCAATTTTTGTGCAAGAAGGAAAACGGTGGTTTGTAGTGCGTGTGGGCCAGTTTTGCTTCCTACTTTCTTTGCTCATTTCTTCTTGTTGCTGCATCAAGAAGATTCTTCTACCAAATTCTGGAAATGATGGCGCTAACAGTAGGTATGACATAGGATATATATCTTATAGCATTATTCAATACCCTACACCTAAATTTACGATGGTTGAGTTAATAAAGGAAAGTATCACCCGCCCTCACCACGACATTCGCTCTGTTCCGCACCAAGAGTGTAATGAGCAACGATTTCTAATACTCATATTATTGTTGGTTATTGAGAATAGGCGGCGCAAGTGCAAGCGTCAACGTGGCCATCTGACATGAGTTGGCCTTGACATTGAGGACCGTTGCGGGATAGCATATGTGTAGCTACTGGCCATGTTGTATGGCTTACAAACGGTTGGTTATTAGGCCTAACTGAAGCCTATCAAATCACAAACGGGACGATGGACACAGAAACGAATTAATCATTGACGACTATGGGCCGGTACCTCGATAAATAGATGGATGAGATCAACGCGGAATTGCACCCTATCATAAAATGATGAGTTTTATACATACAGAAATCTGCGTCAATAAACAACGGGGTCACAACCAATAACCTGATAAATTTTATATGTTGCCAACTTCAACGGAGATGAGCAAGGTACTGAAGCAAAGAAATCAAGGCAGTCGTCAAATCACTTCCAAACATTTACTGTTTGGACAGTGTTTGAATATAAGCGCGAGTTCTGCTATCTTGTATCACCACCCGCTCAATTTCTAGGTCTGCTTAAATGCTTTTGCACTAATTCGCTTAAGCACCATCCGATCCGACATGTACAAGACACCAAACAAGCGCGTCCGCCTCACTTGGGATGAAAAGGCAGGCATCATCGAAAGACCAGGCTCACACTATGCATGAAACATGATTCTTGCGGAACTAAAATCAATACACAAGCAGTTTTCCTATTTTTGTTCATCCTGCGATTGCATCATACACCCTGTAAACATATATATATCAGGCGTTGTTTATCGACGCAGATTCCTGTAACTGCTTTTTGGACTTCGGATTGTAGGTAGGGATATGAAGTTTGAGAATTATTGATTGAATGTATCAGCTTCAATTTAATCATTACGACCTCAACCCCCGATACTGTCGTACTGATTCCTCATCACTTTTCGTCTAACATCTCTTTGAACGACTGAGTATTATGAATGATGCTGTTGCTGCTAGTGATTAATCCACTCGGGGTAGGAGCGGAAATCATCGTCGACGACAATACCTCCTTCAGAAATAAGGTGCGAGACGTGTGGACCTGAGAACCTCTGTGAATACAATTACAACTTTGGAGACTTGAACCTCGATCAACCGTGCCGAGTGAAGGAAGGTGTCAACTTTTATCTGGAGCAGATTCACATGGCTTTCACAGGTAAAGTAACCGCGATAGGTCAACGTTCACACATGTGGTTGGCGGCTCTCGGTGGGGACACGCTGACGTTGGTCGACACACCCATTTCGGACTTGAGTTACTACAGCGATGGCTTGAACAACATGTTCCACTACCATGCAACCGTCACAGGTCCTACACCTCGAACAAAATATTTCTACGAAGTTGGGGATCGAGGCGACGAGAAGTTCACGAGCAATGTCTTCGACTTTATAACGACTCGACCAGAATTGGACGACCGCACTTTTAATGCTCTGATTTACGGCGACATCGGAGACGGCAACAAGACCGTCGATACGATCACGAACGTTAACAAATTAACCTTAAACAATGTCGATCTAGTGTATCACATGGTAGAAATTTCGTATTCCGATAATATTTTTTGAGTTTAAATCAAGCTGCAGGTTTCTTCTACGAAGAAGTATGCAACAACTGGCTGAATGCAATGACGCCATTGGCGAAACGAATTCCATACCTCTTCTATGAGCTAGAACAATGCTTCGCCGTCGCTGTTTGGACACATAAATTATCCGATATTCATCAATGTTTAGTGTTTTTTTTTCAAACACGATATATTTGCTCACGAATTTTGATGGCAGTGTCCGATAATGGCCGACTGTTTTGGTACCTTAGAGATTTACTGGGTATTTGCTGCCTCACTACAGCACTCACATACCAGATCAACAAATTTATCTACGCACCGAAGACGTTTCCCCCAGGCACTTGTTCGCTCTAATCCTCGGTTACAGGCTTGACGCTTGCCCAGATGGCACCCACCATATCCAGCTCGTTCCCGCTTCTGCCAACGAAGCCAGTCAACTGGTAGCCCTCCTTCGCACTGTCCACACCAACATTGCCTGTTTTTCTTCCGCCTTCGAGAACATTCCCCCAGTTGGTGGTAAACTTCATGTACATGACGCGCGTGTGGCGATAGTATTTGCCCCAGTGCACCTCTATGCTAGTGATATACTCGCCGTCAGGAAGCCACATCGTGTTCTCCTCACCACCCTTACCACCATGGTACAATTGGGTTATTTGCCCCGCCGGAGCCTCAAAGTCGAGAATGACAGCGTCGACACGGTCAGCAGCACGAAGCGTAAGTGCCTTCACTTTTTGTCCTGACTGCACTCTGTCCACGTCCGAGAAATGCTTGCCATGGGGCCCACCAAATTTGTTACCCACGTAAACACCAGGTGCCAATGGAGAGGCACCTGATGCCACGCAGGCCACTAGAGCCACCACTGCCAGAACTTGGTAGACGAATCTCATCGTTGTTGCTTGTTGCCAGAAGAAGGAAAAATAGGAAGTGAGCATGAAATCGGCCACACTTAAAACAACATGTATCTTGTACAATTGCTGAGTCCTTCTTTGCTCTATTACCACTTGTTCGTGACATGCCGAATTCAGGATTCGAATTAGGATCGACCGAACTGTCTATCAATATGATGTGAGCGTTGTGGGTACATTTTGTGTTGCCCTTGTTTGCGTGATTTTGCTGTGTCACTATCACAAACCCGTGCGTGAGCAGTTTTTGTCCTGCAAAACTTGTGGTGTTATCAGTTCAAATCCTTTGCTGAGCATTTCCCCTAACCTTCCCATAGTACATACGAAACTCACAGTCTGCCTTGAAGACACATGGGCATGTTTAAAGTGGCAATACAGTACATGTAAAAATGCGCCGTGACAGAGGAACAGTCCCCAAAGATAAAACAGGATTTTATTTTAGAGTTTTTGCTTCAAAATCGACGTCCTGTTGAAAATGTAAGAGGCGCGGCGAACTCAACGCGATAAAAGTTCTATCAACACGCTAGTAGAGCCAATTTAGGTTTCAAAGCCATCAATTTCGTAATATTCTGAAATATTGAACTAGCCTGGTCACGGGAAGTTCATCTTAGCCTGCGTGTACAATGACATCATTTGTGTTTTCCCCTCTTTGTCAACGTAATAGTCAGAACCAAGACTGGATCAACTGAACTGTTGGGTTTTCTTCTGTGCTTGAGAGTTACTCTTAAAAAGTTGTTGCAATTCTTACGTAACACATGCAGTCCAAGCAAGAATAGCAACTTCTGTCCCCCGCAAGAGAGTTTATGTTTCGATGACTGACTGAATATGGATCGTGGTATGCATTTCATAAAAGGAGTTGCTCTGAGCATTGAAGATGGATTTACTTCATATTTTGGGGATGCAGTTGACCTCTATTTGAGTTTTTTTCTATTATAGCACCGGGGCTTCCCCGGTGGCCACTATCCGTGAATAGTACCCAAGCTTTCTTCTTGTGTACTCGTATTGCTTGCATAGAGTCTGACTTATTCTTAACTAACGTTAATTTTGAGACTATAAGAAATTGTTTTCAGCGTGGATAACGAGTACTCCAAAATCAGAATTTACTATTTGTGCCTGCAATTCACATAATTCACACGCGAGAGAACTTACTAGAAGCGCAAACTGATGGCAAAGACTCTCGGGATCCATGAACCACTATTCGCGGTACCTGATCCTCGGAACGACCGTGCAAGAATCTGTAAGCACACACAAGACGAGAGCCAATTGGCATTATTTGTTTTAGAACTTTTGGCGCCTCCACTCCCTGCTGAACAAGTATTTCACTGTGTTGAATCAGGACAGCTGAATAGCTGGTCCTGTACACTGGAAATTTTTCAGCTTTCCCACCATTCATACATTCATTGCATTATCCATTGGAGTTCTAATCCTTTCTGATAAAGATCAGCATCCTCCTCAGCGCCTCTATTATAGTAGAGGGGGACAGTAGAGGTCGTTTTTGCTGTGACACACATCCAGAAATAAGGAAGCGAAGGATGACGTGAAAGGAGCAACTGGGCCTCAGATCGTACGCTCCAGAGAGGCGAGATGAAGGGATCAAATGAAGTTCAAGGAAAGATCCACGTCGCAGAATACCGCTCTTATCCTGCTGTAAACGAAGCCGACTTATGAGCATGGGCTCTGATGATTTAAGAGCAGCATACATTGGTTCAACGCTGGACAGACAAGTCTACGACCATTTCACCTGGTCAGGCAGGGTGTGGGTTGTCCTGTATGCATGGTACTTCCTGGAACACCCCGTCATGTAAACTAATAACCCTGATGTCACGAAACAGGTCGTGGGATCATCACAACCTCAAACTCAATGAGACCTTGCGCATTAAGAACAGCTACAATTGCAAAGAACTGGATGGAGTGAGCGCGATAGTTTACCCCCCCCCTCACTCGGACAGCATTCATCAATGACCAAAGCTTAGGCCGTGTTCGCGATGGCTGGATAATGACGATTTTGACGGGATAATGGCAATTTTCACGAAGTGAACCTTCGCGAACACGCCAATTTTCAAAACGCAATTTTGCTCCGTAATGAAGATTTCTCCTTCATTTTAAAAAACGGGACCCCACCCGTTTTCCAGAAAATGAAGGTGCCAAAATGAACTTTCGAGTTGATGTTCGTATTCAAAATGACCGTATAGGCAGTTGTTCCCCTTCGAAACGTGACTAGATCCGTCGATCGGTGCGAAAAGCGTCATTCGGGAATTCTTCGGGTGCGACGCATGATGGTAAAGCAGAGCACGGCAGCAGAAAACCGCTACGGTGGAGAAGGAGAAGCCAGAAGAAGACCACTGATGGGGACGAGAGCAAGCAGGCCCGAGCTGAGTGGCATGTTTGGCAGGAGTTCGACCTCCTTCAAGTTTACGAGGAAGCATGCAAGGCTACAACGGCCGACAAAGGTTTGACCAAGGCAGGGTGGAACAGTTTAATGAGCAAGTTGAATGATAAACACAAAAGAACGTTCACAAAAGGTGGTAACTTTGGTTCTAATGCTTTCTATATTATTGACACGATACTTGTGTACTGTTGAGTACGAAAGATCAAACAGCACCTCTTGTGCTCTGCACGTGGCAGCTGTACCGATCCTATTTAATGCAACAGCCAGTAGTTCGCGTTGATCTCGTACTGTGTCGCTAATAAAGGGCATGCATCGCTCAAAGAGCGCGTCAAAAGCTTGGGCATCCATGTGAAAATTATCACGGAACAACTTGGTGTTTGGTGACGCATGGATAGCTTCGAAGAAGCGCTGGTCATCCGAAGTTGTCAAGCCAAACAATCTGACAGTCTTCTCGTTCTTCACGGCGTGACGTACGCCGAGAAACTACGAGAGACACGCCAACAACGACAAGAAGCACCAAAAATGACTCGTCCATCTTGGAAGTTTCTTTTCTAAGGGAAATCTATCTGTGATATATGGATGTGCAAAATGGATTGCGGATGCAAACACGAAAAACCAAAAAGACGATTACATGGGCATTGCTCAAATGCTACTTCTACTTGTCACGACGCTGAAATGGTGATTCCAGCGTAACGTGATTAGCTGCGAACACGGCCTGAGAGTTTGTATACTCTTAATAGCACATTTCCTCAAGCAAGGTGCTCGTGTCACCCTGTCACAAGTAAACGACTTGGTACTCATGTGTTAGCAGCTTGAATGGTATGTATGTCTGGGGTTCGAGCTTGAAGATGCGTTCTGTTTATTTCTAGTATACGCGACATAGGATGCACATGTGTGTTTCCGCTTGTAGCTTCAATTCATGGTGTATGCAATGACAGTGGGAAATAGGTAAATAAAACTAGGTGAAACGTTTCCTTACAAACTAAAAGAGCCACGGATTTCATACTGCGTAGGTATTCTGGCAGAAGATGGTTGCAACACACGCATTGTCTAATTAGACAACGCAATCAAGCACACCAGATGCCATCTCATCATGTAAGGCCTTCTAAACATTCCGGAAGAATGAACACCCAATGGGTTACCCAATAGGTTCACTTGACATGCGCGATTTGAAATATGGTTGCGTGATACCCTTGTTTACAATATCTTGAGTTTATTCTTTGCAACTTGCTCGAATGCATAGACTAATCAAAGTCAATCTGACTTCAACAAAAGTTCAATTGAGTTCAACTACCAACCACCAGTGACACAAATGCTCTCAACCGTTGACATCTTACTTTCATCCCACAACCTGTACCTCGTTAGAGCCTCTGAGTCTGTCTTTTTATCGAACTTAATTACTTGTAAGACTACACATTGTAGTCTTTGCATCGATGGGAGAGGTATCTCTGTAGAGTTCTACAAGCTGTTCCCACCAATTCCATTAATGGGACACAGTTGTCCTTGGATTGGTGTGCTAGCTTGGTGTGCAAAAGCAGCACTGGTTTCCAATGATGGCGTGAACTGTTTCCTGTGGTGACGTGAGAGGGGTACAATAGTATGTGAAAAGATTACGAAGGTGGTAATGGTGATAAAAGTCTGCTCTGTAATGAAACAACGCCAGGGTAGCAGCATTTATCACAACTCCATTGGCTTCATTTGCTTCATTTGCTTCATTTGCTTCATTTGCTTCATTTGTAACACTACCAAACACTACCAAACACTACCAAACATGAACGCCAACTTTTACTCTGTGCCCAACAGCAAGTCACTCCATGACAAGTTGATTCGAGACGTGGCACTACGTGCAACGACACCTCAACGTCCCAAAGGCAGACCCTGTCAACAGGCATATTTACCGGATCTCGATCCGACTACGAAGATCCCAACCCCGTTCGATGACAGCAACTTGCCACTTTCCAAGCCGACTGCGATGACGAATCGACTTTCCTCGTTGGTCACCTCGACTGTGGATGCTGTGGATGTGATGCGACTGGTAGAAACGAACACCGACAGCTCTAGCGGAGTTGGCATGCTCAATTGCATGGCAGCAGCTGAAACTCTTATCCGACAGCGCCAGCGAATTCAGCAGAGAAAATACCGACAGCGGCAGCGCGAGTACAGGGTCAATCTCGAAAATGGCGTTCGGAAAATTCAAGAGGAGATACAAATGCTTGAGCAGCAACTCCACTACAGTTCCATAGGTATCTCAAAATCGAAGACACTGTGGGATGTCGCAGCAGACTACTTTCGGCTCTTTCGGCATGGGTTCCCGTCCCCTACTACTAACGCGAAGTACGCGTGTGCATTGAATGTGCTTGAGTCATCTATGGCACCAAACGTGCGATACGGTCTCGTGTGTGGGTCGAAAGCGATATTAACGAGATGGGTGACGTTTTCTCTCTGCTTCGATGACATCTTTGTGGACCTCCAGCGTCTCGAGAAGGGTCCGATTGGAAACTCGGTAGTCGCTTCGGTCATCACCAGCATCACGATTTCCAGTAAATCGTTGCGCTTGGTTTTCCCCCACTTGACAGAGGAGGGTGGAGAGGACAATGGTAGCGATAGTACTGTGACGTCGATTGCTGACAAATTATTTGGCCAACGACTAGAAATCCGGGGATCTGTCACTTTCGAATGGGATGATACTATAGACCTCGTTAGCAGCCTACAGAGTCAGTCGGATCTGTTGACACCGCTTCTGCGAGTGTTAGGTACTTTGGAGGACGTGAGTCGCGTATTCGATGACTCGTTAGTGATGCCGGGTTGTAGTTGGTCGAAAATCGTGGTGTAGACAGAATTCGTGCAATGTATTTCGGATTGGATGTACACGTCCAGTGACTGAGTGAGTATACTAGATTTCCCTGACTCCGTTTGAGGCATCTATGGTGACCCTATCACACTGCAACATATCGTGTAACATATCGGCGGGTCGACTGGAAGCTTCGTAGAAATGTAGCAACGTCTACCGGGACGGATGTCATTTATCATTCCTTCAGATCCACCTCGAATATTGTGTAATTTGAACAGAAATAAAGTATTGTCATACCATATCTGCGACAACCTATTCCGTATGCTTTAGTAAACGAGTTTGTCAGTGTATGCTAGGCCAACAGATTCGTTTATTGATTAATAAACGATCTGTTGGCGTATCATTACGTCAACCGTTGAGATAACGCAACAATGTAATCATTTCGAAGGAACCCAAACTTCCACCTTCATTATTCCACTTACCTAGTGTTCAACAATCATGTCCTCCGTCACTGCCGACTATAAGCTCTTCACTCCGCTGGAACTTAGCAAAGACCTCATGTTCAAGAACCGCGTCGTATACGGCCCTACGACGCGTGCGCGTTCAGATCCTGAAACGCACGTACCGCTAGAGCGCAACATCGTCTACTACGAGCAGCGTGCTGGCGCTGGTCTTCTCATCACGGAAGCGTGTGCCATTTCTGAACAGGGCTTCGGGTGGTACGGTGCTCCAGCGCTCTACACGGACGAGCAGGAGACTGTCTGGAAGCAACTTGTCGACCGTGTGCATGCCAAGGGTACTAAGATCTTCCTTCAGCTATGGCACATGGGTCGCCAGTCACACCCTTCCTTCCACCCCCACCAATGACGTTGTGTCTGCCTCGGCTACCCAGTACGTTGGAGGCACTACGCGTGATGCAAGCGGTGAGCGTACGGGATTAGCGGAAGCTCGCGCATTAACAACCGAAGAGATCCCCGAGGTTGTTGACATGTACCGCCAGTGCGCCGTTCGAGCAAAGCGCGCCGGTTTCGACGGGGTGGAGGTGCACGGCGCCAACGGGTACTTGGTAGACCAGTTCCTGCAATCAACGACGAACCAACGTACGGACAAGTATGGCGGCTCGTTTGAGAACCGCTATCGCTTTCTACGCGAAATTGTCGAGGCGCTCAAGTCTGTGTTCCCTGCAGGCCGCATCGGCGTGCGTCTGTCGCCCAATGGAGTCTTTGGTGGTATGGGAAGCAAGGACAACAACGAGATGTTCATGTACACCTTTGAGCGTCTGTCGGAGCACGGTCTTGCCTACCTGGCCATGCTGGATGGCTTCGGCTTCGGCTACAGCATGGAGAGCCGCACGTTGACTGTGTTCGACGCCAAGAAGGCATTCAAGGGTACTGTCATGGCCAACAACAGCTATACGCGTGACACTGCGGAAGGGTCATTCGCAGTGGACTGCTGACTTCGTGGGATTTTCTCGGCTTTACATGTCTGTAGAGTTCTACAAACTGTTCCCACAATTCCATTAATGGGACACAGTTGTCCTTGGATTGGTGTGCTAGCTTGGTGTGCAAAAGCAGCACTGGTTTCCAATGATGGCGTGAACTGTTTCCTGTGGTGACGTGAGGGGTACAATAGTATGTGAAAAGATTACGAAGGTGGTAATGGTGATAAAAGTCTGCTCTGTAATGAAACAACGCCAGGGTAGCAGCATTTATCACAACTCCATTGGCTTCATTTGCTTCATTTGCTTCATTTGCTTCATTTGCTTCATTTGTAACACTACCAAACACTACCAAACACTACCAAACATGAACGCCAACTTTTACTCTGTGCCCAACAGCAAGTCACTCCATGACAAGTTGATTCGAGACGTGGCACTACGTGCAACGACACCTCAACGTCCCAAAGGCAGACCCTGTCAACAGGCATATTTACCGGATCTCGATCCGACTACGAAGATCCCAACCCCGTTCGATGACAGCAACTTGCCACTTTCCAAGCCGACTGCGATGACGAATCGACTTTCCTCGTTGGTCACCTCGACTGTGGATGCTGTGGATGTGATGCGACTGGTAGAAACGAACACCGACAGCTCTAGCGGAGTTGGCATGCTCAATTGCATGGCAGCAGCTGAAACTCTTATCCGACAGCGCCAGCGAATTCAGCAGAGAAAATACCGACAGCGGCAGCGCGAGTACAGGGTCAATCTCGAAAATGGCGTTCGGAAAATTCAAGAGGAGATACAAATGCTTGAGCAGCAACTCCACTACAGTTCCATAGGTATCTCAAAATCGAAGACACTGTGGGATGTCGCAGCAGACTACTTTCGGCTCTTTCGGCATGGGTTCCCGTCCCCTACTACTAACGCGAAGTACGCGTGTGCATTGAATGTGCTTGAGTCATCTATGGCACCAAACGTGCGATACGGTCTCGTGTGTGGGTCGAAAGCGATATTAACGAGATGGGTGACGTTTTCTCTCTACTTCGATGACATCTTTGTGGACCTCCAGCGTCTCGAGAAGGGTCCGATTGGAAACTCGGTAGTCGCTTCGGTCATCACCAGCATCACGATTTCCACTAAATCGTTGCGCTTGGTTTTCCCCCACTTGACAGAGGAGGGTGGAGAGGGCAATGGTAGCGATAGTACTGTGACGTCGATTGCTGACAAATTATTTGGCCAACGACTAGAAATCCGGGGATCTGTCACTTTCGAATGGGATGATACTATAGACCTCGTTAGCAGCCTACAGAGTCAGTCGGATCTGTTGACACCGCTTCTGCGAGTGTTAGGTACTTTGGAGGACGTGAGTCGCGTATTCGATGACTCGTTAGTGATGCCGGGTTGTAGTTGGTCGAAAATCGTGGTGTAGACAGAATTCGTGCAATGTATTTCGGATTGGATGTACACGTCCAGTGACTGAGTGAGTATACTAGATTTCCCTGACTCCGTTTGAGGCATCTATGGTGACCCTATCACACTGCAACATATCGTGTAACATATCGGCGGGTCGACTGGAAGCTTCGTAGAAATGTAGCAACGTCTACCGGGACGGATGTCATTTATCATTCCTTCAGATCCACCTCGAATATTGTGTAATTTGAACAGAAATAAAGTATTGTCATACCATATCTGCGACAACCTATTCCGTATGCTTTAGTAAACGAGTTTGTCAGTGTATGCTAGGCCAACAGATTCGTTTATTGATTAATAAACGATCTGTTGGCGTATCATTACGTCAACCGTTGAGATAACGCAACAATGTAATCATTTCGAAGGAACCCAAACTTCCACCTTCATTATTCCACTTACCTAGTGTTCAACAATCATGTCCTCCGTCACTGCCGACTATAAGCTCTTCACTCCGCTGGAACTTAGCAAAGACCTCATGTTCAAGAACCGCGTCGTATACGGCCCTACGACGCGTGCGCGTTCAGATCCTGAAACGCACGTACCGCTAGAGCGCAACATCGTCTACTACGAGCAGCGTGCTGGCGCTGGTCTTCTCATCACGGAAGCGTGTGCCATTTCTGAACAGGGCTTCGGGTGGTACGGTGCTCCAGCGCTCTACACGGACGAGCAGGAGACTGTCTGGAAGCAACTTGTCGACCGTGTGCATGCCAAGGGTACTAAGATCTTCCTTCAGCTATGGCACATGGGTCGCCAGTCACACCCTTCCTTCCACCCCACCAATGACGTTGTGTCTGCCTCGGCTACCCAGTACGTTGGAGGCACTACGCGTGATGCAAGCGGTGAGCGTACGGGATTAGCGGAAGCTCGCGCATTAACAACCGAAGAGATCCCCGAGGTTGTTGACATGTACCGCCAGTGCGCCGTTCGAGCAAAGCGCGCCGGTTTCGACGGGGTGGAGGTGCACGGCGCCAACGGGTACTTGGTAGACCAGTTCCTGCAATCAACGACGAACCAACGTACGGACAAGTATGGCGGCTCGTTTGAGAACCGCTATCGCTTTCTACGCGAAATTGTCGAGGCGCTCAAGTCTGTGTTCCCTGCAGGCCGCATCGGCGTGCGTCTGTCGCCCAATGGAGTCTTTGGTGGTATGGGAAGCAAGGACAACAACGAGATGTTCATGTACACCTTTGAGCGTCTGTCGGAGCACGGTCTTGCCTACCTGGCCATGCTGGATGGCTTCGGCTTCGGCTACAGCATGGAGAGCCGCACGTTGACTGTGTTCGACGCCAAGAAGGCATTCAAGGGTACTGTCATGGCCAACAACAGCTATACGCGTGACACTGCGGAAGGGGTCATTCGCAGTGGAGCTGCTGACTTCGTGGGATTTTCTCGGCTTTACATGTCGAACCCCGACCTGACCGAGCGGTTCCAGAACGACTGGCCTGTGAACCCCGTACCGGACTACAAGTATTTCTGGGATGCTGCCATGGGTGACAAGGGCTACAACACTTTCGAGCACTTTAAAGCGACAGTGGAGGAGGAGCCGTAGAAAACAGAAGAACGGTTCGTCGGCAATAGGGACTCGCTTGCTACGCGAGGTTGTCGACGCGGTTAAGACTGTGTTCCCCAGATAATGTTCTGTTCAGTGAAGAAAACTTGATCAGGCATCATAAAATCGATAGTCTAATTGGCACCCGACAGTCTATTGAGTACAGCACTATAGATCGGATAAGCGGTACCCCAACTTTGGCTGATCATATCCGATGTGATCCATAACGACCAACCCCGATCTAGCTCCTGCTGCAGTATCTGAGACCGGGCTAACACTATCGCAAAATGTTAATGACGAAAACCACCACAGGCAAATTCAGATTGCCGACATTTCCGTACGGAATTGGAATTTCCACCATGCTGCTACAGTCACCGTTGTCAGTACACTGCGTATTGTCGTACCTTGTACAATCTTAACTGCTTGAACAATGACAATATCTCTACGTACAACCGCAGCTCTCAGTTGGAATTTCACTGTGAGGGATTCGATGAAAAACGTACATACGAAGCGACATCAAACACGCAATTCTCTTTCCAACCGTGAAATGGGGGTCGATACAGTATACAACCCATTACCAGTATTGTCAATACCGCATGAAACGGAGACAGGATGCAGATAACGATCCTCCGAGTAATTGACGTGCGTTGGTAAACCTACACAGACCCCACTTTCCCGACAGTGCTTCGTATGCCAACGAGACTGCACTTTCAACGCTCCGAAAAGCAGTAGATGGCATGCCACCCTTTATGAATCCAATAGTAGACGACTTGGTACTCATGTGTTAGCAGCTTGAATGGTATGTATGTCTGGGGTTCGAGCTTGAAGATGCGTTCTGTTTACTTCTAGTATACGCGACATAGGATGCACATGTGTGTTTCCGCTTGTAGCTTCAATTCATGGTGTATGCAATGACAGTGGGAAATAGGTAAATAAAACTAGGTGAAACGTTTCCTTACAAACTAAAAGTGCCACGGATTTCATACTGCGTAGGTATTCTGGCTGAAGATGGTTGCAACACACGCATTGTCTAATTAGACAACGCAATCAAGCACACCAGATGCCATCTCATCATGTAAGGCCTTCTAAACATTCCGGAAGAATGAACACCCAATGGGTTACCCAATAGGTTCACTTGACATGCGCGATTTGAAATATGGTTGCGTGATACCCTTGTTTACAATATCTTGAGTTTATTCTTTGCAACTTGCTCGAATGCATAGACTAATCAAAGTCAATCTGACTTCAACAAAAGTTCAATTGAGTTCAACTACCAACCACCAGTGACACAAATGCTCTCAACCGTTGACATCTTACTTTCATCCCACAACCTGTACCTCGTTAGAGCCTCTGAGTCTGTCTTTTTATCGAACTTAATTACTTGTAAGACTACACATTGTAGTCTTTGCATCGATGGGAGAGGTATCTCTGTAGAGTTCTACAAACTGTTCCCACCAATTCCATTAATGGGACACAGTTGTCCTTGGATTGGTGTGCTAGCTTGGTGTGCAAAAGCAGCACTGGTTTCCAATGATGGCGTGAACTGTTTCCTGTGGTGACGTGAGAGGGGTACAATAGTATGTGAAAAGATTACGAAGGTGGTAATGGTGATAAAAGTCTGCTCTGTAATGAAACAACGCCAGGGTAGCAGCATTTATCACAACTCCATTGGCTTCATTTGCTTCATTTGCTTCATTTGCTTCATTTGCTTCATTTGCTTCATTTGTAACACTACCAAACACTACCAAACATGAACGCCAACTTTTACTCTGTGCCCAACAGCAAGTCACTCCATGACAAGTTGATTCGAGACGTGGCACTACGTGCAACGACACCTCAACGTCCCAAAGGCAGACCCTGTGAACAGGCATATTTACCGGATCTCGATCCGACTACGAAGATCCCAACCCCGTTCGATGACAGCAACTTGCCACTTTCCAAGCCGACTGCGATGACGAATCGACTTTCCTCGTTGGTCACCTCGACTGTGGATGCTGTGGATGTGATGCGACTGGTAGAAACGAACACCGACAGCTCTAGCGGAGTTGGCATGCTCAATTGCATGGCAGCAGCTGAAACTCTTATCCGACAGCGCCAGCGAATTCAGCAGAGAAAATACCGACAGCGGCAGCGCGAGTACAGGGTCAATCTCGAAAATGGCGTTCGGAAAATTCAAGAGGAGATACAAATGCTTGAGCAGCAACTCCACTACAGTTCCATAGGTATCTCAAAATCGAAGACACTGTGGGATGTCGCAGCAGACTACTTTCGGCTCTTTCGGCATGGGTTCCCGTCCCCTACTACTAACGCGAAGTACGCGTGTGCATTGAATGTGCTTGAGTCATCTATGGCACCAAACGTGCGATACGGTCTCGTGTGTGGGTCGAAAGCGATATTAACGAGATGGGTGACGTTTTCTCTCTACTTCGATGACATCTTTGTGGACCTCCAGCGTCTCGAGAAGGGTCCGATTGGAAACTCGGTAGTCGCTTCGGTCATCACCAGCATCACGATTTCCACTAAATCGTTGCGCTTGGTTTTCCCCCACTTGACAGAGGAGGGTGGAGAGGGCAATGGTAGCGATAGTACTGTGACGTCGATTGCTGACAAATTATTTGGCCAACGACTAGAAATCCGGGGATCTGTCACTTTCGAATGGGATGATACTATAGACCTCGTTAGCAGCCTACAGAGTCAGTCGGATCTGTTGACACCGCTTCTGCGAGTGTTAGGTACTTTGGAGGACGTGAGTCGCGTATTCGATGACTCGTTAGTGATGCCGGGTTGTAGTTGGTCGAAAATCGTGGTGTAGACAGAATTCGTGCAATGTATTTCGGATTGGATGTACACGTCCAGTGACTGAGTGAGTATACTAGATTTCCCTGACTCCGTTTGAGGCATCTATGGTGACCCTATCACACTGCAACATATCGTGTAACATATCGGCGGGTCGACTGGAAGCTTCGTAGAAATGTAGCAACGTCTACCGGGACGGATGTCATTTATCATTCCTTCAGATCCACCTCGAATATTGTGTAATTTGAACAGAAATAAAGTATTGTCATACCATATCTGCGACAACCTATTCCGTATGCTTTAGTAAACGAGTTTGTCAGTGTATGCTAGGCCAACAGATTCGTTTATTGATTAATAAACGATCTGTTGGCGTATCATTACGTCAACCGTTGAGATAACGCAACAATGTAATCATTTCGAAGGAACCCAAACTTCCACCTTCATTATTCCACTTACCTAGTGTTCAACAATCATGTCCTCCGTCACTGCCGACTATAAGCTCTTCACTCCGCTGGAACTTAGCAAAGACTGTTCAAGAACCGCGTCGTATACGGCCCTACGACGCGTGCGCGTTCAGATCCTGAAACGCACGTACCGCTGGAGCGCAACATCGTCTACTACGAGCAGCGTGCTGGCGCTGGTCTTCTCATCACGGAAGCGTGTGCCATTTCTGAACAGGGCTTCGGGTGGTACGGTGCTCCAGCGCTCTACACGGACGAGCAGGAGACTGTCTGGAAGCAACTTGTCGACCGTGTGCATGCCAAGGGTACTAAGATCTTCCTTCAGCTATGGCACATGGGTCGCCAGTCACACCCTTCCTTCCACCCCACCAATGACGTTGTGTCTGCCTCGGCTACCCAGTACGTTGGAGGCACTACGCGTGATGCAAGCGGTGAGCGTACGGGATTAGCGGAAGCTCGCGCATTAACAACCGAAGAGATCCCCGAGGTTGTTGACATGTACCGCCAGTGCGCCGTTCGAGCAAAGCGCGCCGGTTTCGACGGGGTGGAGGTGCACGGCGCCAACGGGTACTTGGTAGACCAGTTCCTGCAATCAACGACGAACCAACGTACGGACAAGTATGGCGGCTCGTTTGAGAACCGCTATCGCTTTCTACGCGAAATTGTCGAGGCGCTCAAGTCTGTGTTCCCTGCAGGCCGCATCGGCGTGCGTCTGTCGCCCAATGGAGTCTTTGGTGGTATGGGAAGCAAGGACAACAACGAGATGTTCATGTACACCTTTGAGCGTCTGTCGGAGCACGGTCTTGCCTACCTGGCCATGCTGGATGGCTTCGGCTTCGGCTACAGCATGGAGAGCCGCACGTTGACTGTGTTCGACGCCAAGAAGGCATTCAAGGGTACTGTCATGGCCAACAACAGCTATACGCGTGACACTGCGGAAGGGGTCATTCGCAGTGGAGCTGCTGACTTCGTGGGATTTTCTCGGCTTTACATGTCGAACCCCGACCTGACCGAGCGGTTCCAGAACGACTGGCCTGTGAACCCCGTACCGGACTACAAGTATTTCTGGGATGCTGCCATGGGTGACAAGGGCTACAACACTTTCGAGCACTTTAAAGCGACAGTGGAGGAGGAGCCGTAGAAAACAGAAGAACGGTTCGTCGGCAATAGGGACTCGCTTGCTACGCGAGGTTGTCGACGCGGTTAAGACTGTGTTCCCCAGATAATGTTCTGTTCAGTGAAGAAAACTTGATCAGGCATCATAAAATCGATAGTCTAATTGGCACCCGACAGTCTATTGAGTACAGCACTATAGATCGGATAAGCGGTACCCCAACTTTGGCTGATCATATCCGATGTGATCCATAACGACCAACCCCGATCTAGCTCCTGCTGCAGTATCTGAGACCGGGCTAACACTATCGCAAAATGTTAATGACGAAAACCACCACAGGCAAATTCAGATTGCCGACATTTCCGTACGGAATTGGAATTTCCACCATGCTGCTACAGTCACCGTTGTCAGTACACTGCGTATTGTCGTACCTTGTACAATCTTAACTGCTTGAACAATGACAATATCTCTACGTACAACCGCAGCTCTCAGTTGGAATTTCACTGTGAGGGATTCGATGAAAAACGTACATACGAAGCGACATCAAACACGCAATTCTCTTTCCAACCGTGAAATGGGGGTCGATACAGTATACAACCCATTACCAGTATTGTCAATACCGCATGAAACGGAGACAGGATGCAGATAACGATCCTCCGAGTAATTGACGTGCGTTGGTAAACCTACACAGACCCCACTTTCCCGACAGTGCTTCGTATGCCAACGAGACTGCACTTTCAACGCTCCGAAAAGCAGTAGATGGCATGCCACCCTTTATGAATCCAATAGTAGACGACTTGGTACTCATGTGTTAGCAGCTTGAATGGTATGTATGTCTGGGGTTCGAGCTTGAAGATGCGTTCTGTTTACTTCTAGTATACGCGACATAGGATGCACATGTGTGTTTCCGCTTGTAGCTTCAATTCATGGTGTATGCAATGACAGTGGGAAATAGGTAAATAAAACTAGGTGAAACGTTTCCTTACAAACTAAAAGTGCCACGGATTTCATACTGCGTAGGTATTCTGGCTGAAGATGGTTGCAACACACGCATTGTCTAATTAGACAACGCAATCAAGCACACCAGATGCCATCTCATCATGTAAGGCCTTCTAAACATTCCGGAAGAATGAACACCCAATGGGTTACCCAATAGGTTCACTTGACATGCGCGATTTGAAATATGGTTGCGTGATACCCTTGTTTACAATATCTTGAGTTTATTCTTTGCAACTTGCTCGAATGCATAGACTAATCAAAGTCAATCTGACTTCAACAAAAGTTCAATTGAGTTCAACTACCAACCACCAGTGACACAAATGCTCTCAACCGTTGACATCTTACTTTCATCCCACAACCTGTACCTCGTTAGAGCCTCTGAGTCTGTCTTTTTATCGAACTTAATTACTTGTAAGACTACACATTGTAGTCTTTGCATCGATGGGAGAGGTATCTCTGTAGAGTTCTACAAACTGTTCCCACCAATTCCATTAATGGGACACAGTTGTCCTTGGATTGGTGTGCTAGCTTGGTGTGCAAAAGCAGCACTGGTTTCCAATGATGGCGTGAACTGTTTCCTGTGGTGACGTGAGAGGGGTACAATAGTATGTGAAAAGATTACGAAGGTGGTAATGGTGATAAAAGTCTGCTCTGTAATGAAACAACGCCAGGGTAGCAGCATTTATCACAACTCCATTGGCTTCATTTGCTTCATTTGCTTCATTTGCTTCATTTGCTTCATTTGTAACACTACCAAACACTACCAAACATGAACGCCAACTTTTACTCTGTGCCCAACAGCAAGTCACTCCATGACAAGTTGATTCGAGACGTGGCACTACGTGCAACGACACCTCAACGTCCCAAAGGCAGACCCTGTGAACAGGCATATTTACCGGATCTCGATCCGACTACGAAGATCCCAACCCCGTTCGATGACAGCAACTTGCCACTTTCCAAGCCGACTGCGATGACGAATCGACTTTTCTCGTTGGTCACCTCGACTGTGGATGCTGTGGATGTGATGCGACTGGTAGAAACGAACACCGACAGCTCTAGCGGAGTTGGCATGCTCAATTGCATGGCAGCAGCTGAAACTCTTATCCGACAGCGCCAGCGAATTCAGCAGAGAAAATACCGACAGCGGCAGCGCGAGTACAGGGTCAATCTCGAAAATGGCGTTCGGAAAATTCAAGAGGAGATACAAATGCTTGAGCAGCAACTCCACTACAGTTCCATAGGTATCTCAAAATCGAAGACACTGTGGGATGTCGCAGCAGACTACTTTCGGCTCTTTCGGCATGGGTTCCCGTCCCCTACTACTAACGCGAAGTACGCGTGTGCATTGAATGTGCTTGAGTCATCTATGGCACCAAACGTGCGATACGGTCTCGTGTGTGGGTCGAAAGCGATATTAACGAGATGGGTGACGTTTTCTCTCTACTTCGATGACATCTTTGTGGACCTCCAGCGTCTCGAGAAGGGTCCGATTGGAAACTCGGTAGTCGCTTCGGTCATCACCAGCATCACGATTTCCACTAAATCGTTGCGCTTGGTTTTCCCCCACTTGACAGAGGAGGGTGGAGAGGGCAATGGTAGCGATAGTACTATGACGTCGATTGCTGACAAATTATTTGGCCAACGACTAGAAATCCGGGGATCTGTCACTTTCGAATGGGATGATACTATAGACCTCGTTAGCAGCCTACAGAGTCAGTCGGATCTGTTGACACCGCTTCTGCGAGTGTTAGGTACTTTGGAGGACGTGAGTCGCGTATTCGATGACTCGTTAGTGATGCCGGGTTGTAGTTGGTCGAAAATCGTGGTGTAGACAGAATTCGTGCAATGTATTTCGGATTGGATGTACACGTCCAGTGACTGAGTGAGTATACTAGATTTCCCTGACTCCGTTTGAGGCATCTATGGTGACCCTATCACACTGCAACATATCGTGTAACATATCGGCGGGTCGACTGGAAGCTTCGTAGAAATGTAGCAACGTCTACCGGGACGGATGTCATTTATCATTCCTTCAGATCCACCTCGAATATTGTGTAATTTGAACAGAAATAAAGTATTGTCATACCATATCTGCGACAACCTATTCCGTATGCTTTAGTAAACGAGTTTGTCAGTGTATGCTAGGCCAACAGATTCGTTTATTGATTAATAAACGATCTGTTGGCGTATCATTACGTCAACCGTTGAGATAACGCAACAATGTAATCATTTCGAAGGAACCCAAACTTCCACCTTCATTATTCCACTTACCTAGTGTTCAACAATCATGTCCTCCGTCACTGCCGACTATAAGCTCTTCACTCCGCTGGAACTTAGCAAAGACTGTTCAAGAACCGCGTCGTATACGGCCCTACGACGCGTGCGCGTTCAGATCCTGAAACGCACGTACCGCTGGAGCGCAACATCGTCTACTACGAGCAGCGTGCTGGCGCTGGTCTTCTCATCACGGAAGCGTGTGCCATTTCTGAACAGGGCTTCGGGTGGTACGGTGCTCCAGCGCTCTACACGGACGAGCAGGAGACTGTCTGGAAGCAACTTGTCGACCGTGTGCATGCCAAGGGTACTAAGATCTTCCTTCAGCTATGGCACATGGGTCGCCAGTCACACCCTTCCTTCCACCCCACCAATGACGTTGTGTCTGCCTCGGCTACCCAGTACGTTGGAGGCACTACGCGTGATGCAAGCGGTGAGCGTACGGGATTAGCGGAAGCTCGCGCATTAACAACCGAAGAGATCCCCGAGGTTGTTGACATGTACCGCCAGTGCGCCGTTCGAGCAAAGCGCGCCGGTTTCGACGGGGTGGAGGTGCACGGCGCCAACGGGTACTTGGTAGACCAGTTCCTGCAATCAACGACGAACCAACGTACGGACAAGTATGGCGGCTCGTTTGAGAACCGCTATCGCTTTCTACGCGAAATTGTCGAGGCGCTCAAGTCTGTGTTCCCTGCAGGCCGCATCGGCGTGCGTCTGTCGCCCAATGGAGTCTTTGGTGGTATGGGAAGCAAGGACAACAACGAGATGTTCATGTACACCTTTGAGCGTCTGTCGGAGCACGGTCTTGCCTACCTGGCCATGCTGGATGGCTTCGGCTTCGGCTACAGCATGGAGAGCCGCACGTTGACTGTGTTCGACGCCAAGAAGGCATTCAAGGGTACTGTCATGGCCAACAACAGCTATACGCGTGACACTGCGGAAGGGGTCATTCGCAGTGGAGCTGCTGACTTCGTGGGATTTTCTCGGCTTTACATGTCGAACCCCGACCTGACCGAGCGGTTCCAGAACGACTGGCCTGTGAACCCCGTACCGGACTACAAGTATTTCTGGGATGCTGCCATGGGTGACAAGGGCTACAACACTTTCGAGCACTTTAAAGCGACAGTGGAGGAGGAGCCGTAGAAAACGGAAGAACGGTTCGTCGGCAATAGGGACTCGCTTGCTACGCGAGGTTGTCGACGGTTAAGACTGTGTTCCCCAGATAATGTTCTGTTCAGTGAAGAAAACTTGATCAGGCATCATAAAATCGATAGTCTAATTGGCACCCGACAGTCTATTGAGTACAGCACTATAGATCGGATAAGCGGTACCCCAACTTTGGCTGATCATATCCGATGTGATCCATAACGACCAACCCCGATCTAGCTCCTGCTGCAGTATCTGAGACCGGGCTAACACTATCGCAAAATGTTAATGACGAAAACCACCACAGGCAAATTCAGATTGCCGACATTTCCGTACGGAATTGGAATTTCCACCATGCTGCTACAGTCACCGTTGTCAGTACACTGCGTATTGTCGTACCTTGTACAATCTTAACTGCTTGAACAATGACAATATCTCTACGTACAACCGCAGCTCTCAGTTGGAATTTCACTGTGAGGGATTCGATGAAAAACGTACATACGAAGCGACATCAAACACGCAATTCTCTTTCCAACCGTGAAATGGGGGTCGATACAGTATACAACCCATTACCAGTATTGTCAATACCGCATGAAACGGAGACAGGATGCAGATAACGATCCTCCGAGTAATTGACGTGCGTTGGTAAACCTACACAGACCCCACTTTCCCGACAGTGCTTCGTATGCCAACGAGACTGCACTTTCAACGCTCCGAAAAACAGTAGATGGCATGCCACCCTTTATGAATCCAATAGTAGACGACTTGGTACTCATGTGTTAGCAGCTTGAATGGTATGTATGTCTGGGGTTCGAGCTTGAAGATGCGTTCTGTTTACTTCTAGTATACGCGACATAGGATGCACATGTGTGTTTCCGCTTGTAGCTTCAATTCATGGTGTATGCAATGACAGTGGGAAATAGGTAAATAAAACTAGGTGAAACGTTTCCTTACAAACTAAAAGAGCCACGGATTTCATACTGCGTAGGTATTCTGGCAGAAGATGGTTGCAACACACGCATTGTCTAATTAGACAACGCAATCAAGCACACCAGATGCCATCTCATCATGTAAGGCCTTCTAAACATTCCGGAAGAATGAACACCCAATGGGTTACCCAATAGGTTCACTTGACATGCGCGATTTGAAATATGGTTGCGTGATACCCTTGTTTACAATCTTGAGTTTATTCTTTGCAACTTGCTTGAATGCATAGGCTAATCAAAGTCACGGAGGTGGGCGATGTTTTTGTGCTGCTTTGATGACATTTTTGTGGACCTTCAATGTCTCAAGAAGGGTCCGATTGAAAACTCGGTAGATTCTACGGTCATCACAACGATCACGATATCCAACGACGCGTGCGTTTGGTTTTCCTCACTTGGCACAGGAGGGTGGAATGGACACAAGTAGAGATAGTACTATGACGTCGATTGTCACGAGCTTCTGCAGGAGCTCGTGAGTATTTCAAATAATTTACCACTGTTCAGAAGAGCACAGGGAGAACAGGCTAAGTTACCAGCGTTGTCATTGAGGATATGGATGCATGTTTAAGATAGGATGGCTAGCCGAGGACAGCGAACAGGAATGGTCTCTGAGCTCATTCCGGAATCGGAAAGAAAAGAATAAAGTCGACTTCTGCTTTGGCCAAGCAGACGTGGATCATGCACATTAGAGATATCATGAGGGAATCTTGGGCACTACAACAACATTACAAGTACCGTAACGGTACAAATATAGATTTCGTGTACGAAGAACAAGAACAAACAGCTTCCTTTGCCTAAGTGCTACCAAATCACATCTTCTGCTCAAAACTGAGCAGGAAGATTGCGACATAGTAGAACTTGGCGTCGATGCAACAACGAAACACCACAAGACGTATGTTGAGAAGCGACACGGCACCAGAGCGGCAGCCGCTGGATGGTATTCGCCGCAGCACCGAGCATGAGAGAATCGACCGCCTCGAGCACAGGCTGGATGAAACCCACGAGTTAAAAACTTTCCTCACTAACAACGACGCGACGATAAACAACATGAAGACAAGTATCAGCTCCGGCCTCGCCTCGTTGAATCAGACAATTGCTAGTTTAGTACAAGGAATGACAAATCTGGTAAAAGGACTCAACCAAGTGAAAGTTGCCGCTCGAGAAGCTCAGAACTTGGCTCGACCAGCAAGCCAAGCAGCTTCTACAGTTCGCGTACCGAGCACGACACAACCAGCAGAAGCAACAGTTCCAAGCACCCCAAGGAATCTACGAACTATACCGATAATGATGTTTCGTGGTAGTGGTGTGGAAAGCCAACACGGATCAGTTAGAAGTGAGGAAAATGGACTTCACGGTTTAAAATTAAGGAAGATGGATACGAAATCTCCTGTATTGGTTGGAGAAATTCAAGTTGAAAAGTTTTGTGTTTCAATTTGAATCTTATTTCTGCCAGAAAGGGTATGGTTTAGTTAGCATGATAAAGAACTCGCGCTGGCACTCAACCAATGCGTATAAAAAACGCGTTGGTCTGGCACGAGAGAATAATAACAGACGAGTTAACCGACAAAAGTTGGAGTGCACTGCAATTACAGATGTCTAGGGAATTTAAGGAGCCTAACTTTAAAGAGGAAATTCGGAGAGCCGATTGCTGTCTATTAAGCAGACTGGTGGATATGCTGGATACGTGGGTAAATTTCGAGAATTTTATCGTCATATCCAGGTTGACCCACTTACACCAATGAACTTGTTCGTGAATGGACTTTCAGATCCTGTGATGAAATGAGAGATTTTGCAGAAGAAACGCAAAGACTTAAATTTGGCAAGTGCAGAAGGGCTCGTCGAGTGGGAAATTAAACAAAAGATCTCGACCAATGCAAAATCAAATGAGAACAGGTTCAAAAGAAAAATTGGTGGTATTGACGCACCATCTCCAAACTGAATCAAGGACACCCTAGTGCAAAATCAGAAAATTTGACGGGGTCACACGAGCACCTTGCTTGACGAAGCGTGCTATCAGGAGTATACAAACTCCTAGTGAACGACAGTTCACAAGTCCTGGTCTTAGGGGACTCCATAGCTAGTTTGGAGAAGTTTAAGACTGATTTATATTTATAGTTAATTAGTTCATTTGGCATGTAATATAAATAACTAATTAACTATAGTTTGTTATATTTATGCATAAAAAGTAGGTCAAATACTGTTGGTTGGCCCTCAGCCCCTCGACCTACGTGGCAGTGGTGTGACCCACACCACCCACAAGTGAGTATCAACAATACGGATAATCACAGAAGTACATCTACTTCTAGAGGCGGTACCCTTACTGGGGTACCCCTCGTGTAACCCCGTTACATCCACCCCCACTTAGATTAGAATTTCACCCAATCAGAATGAGGCAAATGTGAACGCTTCACATTTCACTCGAAGACTCGAAATTCTTCGACGTCCGCCGAGCTCATGCGCTACGGCTCCCTGCTCTCACAGAGCTCCAGACCCGTTGCCATTGCGTCCCCAAGGTCTCCGCGTCGACCTCAGACCATGCCCCGAAGGGGAAGCTCAAGTGGCGCCTCTGCACCCACAACGACAAAGGTGTGAAGTTCAAGTCAAAGACCTCTAAGCCGCATGACAATGCCAAGGCATCATTTGATGGCATTGCGAAAGCAAACAAGGTGCAAGATGAACCTGACGTGGTAGCGAATACTAGCTCGCTCTGCAGACGATCTCTGTTGTCATCATCGGACCACTGCGAGAACCCCAGGTCCATTCGCATGTCCATGAGCAAGTTCCAAGTCAGATTGGCTGACGATACGCTTTTCGCCTACCCTGGCGACGAGGGTGAGGACTAGAACACTTAGGTGCCGATGGCGTCCACGCTACCGGTTGTGGTGCCTGTGTCCGGATTGTTAATCGCGGACTTAGACTTCGTAGTCCATTCAAGTAGAACGGGGTAAACTCCGTTGATGCGTGTACTGCATTGCTGAGTATTGTTGAGTGCAAACTCACCCATAGACAGCTCGTCAGACCAGGACCGAGGTGCCTCGGCACAGCTGCTCCGTAGTGTATCTTTGAGCACGCGATTGACACGCTCCGTCTTACCATCAGTCCGTGGATAGTCCGCAGTTGAAATCGTCAAGTCTGTTCCCAAAATCTAGAACAGGGTGTCCCAAACGCCCTTGGTGTTTCTTTTGTCATCGGCCGGCAAGCCGAAGACGGAGTCGAGACTCCTCGACTTCGGCTGACACAGGTAGGCTCTGTAGTGGAGCCGAGGCGTCACCCGAAGGCTTCACCCTCTGACATGTTTCACATGTCATGACATGGTGTGTCCTCCACTTGTACATGTGGGGCCACCAAAATGTCTGAGAGACCATTTGGTATGTCGTCTCAAGGCAAAGAAGGCCACTCATCGGCGCATCATGCGCCTCTAGAAGTATGTCATACTTCAGATCCTCGTCGTTCGGAACGACAACGCGAGGAGGATCTCCAGGGTCTACTCTGTAGTGGAGTAACCCATCAGCCAACTCACAGCGATGTAGCTGCACCCGCTGTCGAGGCGAAAGCCTATCGACTTTGGCGTCCTTGCCATCGGACAAGAACTGCACCAGTGGTGTGTAGTTCTCGTCGTCCTGATACGCCAAGCGTATCCGATCGTATAGATCAGTCGTGACCCGACCGACATGACCTAGCTCATAGTCGAGTCGACGCGACAACGCATCGGCAAGCACGTTCAGCTTGCCCGGCTTGTATTCAACGCGGAAGTTGTATTCCGCTAAGAATGACAGCCACCTCGCCATCCGCTGCGACAGATGCGGCGAGTTGGTGGCAGTCCGCAAGGACGCGTGATCCGTATAGATCACAAAGGGCCTCGTGCCCAAGAGATGAACTCTAAATTTGACAAGAGCGTACTTCATTGCAAGTAGCTCCTTGTCATGAACGGGATAGTTCTATTCGGAAGCCTTGATCTGCCTGGACTGGAAGGAGATGACACGTTCGCGTCCTTCATCTTCCTTCTTCAATAGCGCACAGCCTATTGCATAGTCATTCAGCGTCACAGACGACGCTAAATGACTTGTTTTCGTCCGGCAAGGCCAGGACTGGTGCTTACTGTAAGCTCGCCTTGATGCTGTCGAAACCATCCTGGTGCTGTTGCTCCCACATCCAGTCGGTATCCTTCTTTAAGAGATCCGACAAGGGTCGAGCACGCGAAGTGGTTCTGCGAAATCGCTAGATCGCGGGAGTCCTCTTGCACACTGCGCTCGAACTGCCGACTATCGGAGGGGGTACTCCGATCTTCCGTGAAGTTACTTGATCTCACCTTATGCACCCGTCCGTGGGACTAGATCGCTCCTCAGGTGGTCTCGATAGATGCGCTTGTTGTTGATCTTGCTGTCTGACAGGACAGCGGGAGAGGTGGCAGCAGCGGGGATACTTCTACTCGCTGCGTCGTGTAGTTATCGAGCTTCGATCTTAGGTGTCTTGGGTTGATCTTGATCTAAGACAGTGTCGATCTTGGCCTGGGGTATCTTGTGGTCCTGCGACCTTTATCCAATACTTCCAATACGTGCTTGCCGCTTCCTATAGCGGGGTCTTCAGATTTGAGGGTTGACGAACGTCCAGCCAAGCAATCTGGGCGTAGGGGTTCTACTTAGTGTCAATCTTGATTTTGCGTAACGTCGGGAGAACCAATCTTGTATATCCCTGTCCGGAATAGCGTAGATAAAAGAAGATTTGTGTAGTAGAAGGTAAAAGCAACTCTGAATTAATGGTTAATGTCCTATGCTTCCCATCTGTGGCTATCCTTAATGCACTGGCTCCATGATACCTATAATAAAGCTAAGATCGATATTACCTACCAAGATCGATATCGCGTGGGTACAATCATCTTGAGCGGGGATGATGGCGCATGCATTCGCTTGGTCATTATAGTGAGTGTCACTATATCGAGGATCACCATAGGGAGGGATTGCTCTCGATCTTGATTGATAGGCCAAGATCGAAGTCGGAAAATTTATAATCCTGATTTACCACAACCGTCCGCTGCACGAGCGACAGCACCACAACGCTTTTCGCTTGCTGCATCGTAGTCCAAGTTCAGCCATCCCCCCATGGTTAAAGATCAAGGTCAAGATCAAGATCCCACTTCCACTTCCACTCCAATATTGTCGGTGCCACTAGATCAACTGGGTGGACTCGCTGTGACCGCTGTTGCAGTTTAGCCCGAGGCCCATCTACATCTCCACCTCAGCCTCGCTCTTCATGTCCGGAGTGTCGTCGGTTGCCTTCTGTTCCAACAGTATACGTACATCGGTCTCACTTAGATCTGCAGGTCGTTGAAGCAACATTCTAAGATATCTTGACATCTTTGCGGGGTGTGAAGAGCGTCGGTTTCCAACACGCTCACACTTACTCTCTCCACCACATGGGCGATCTTCACCACTACTTAGACCACCTCCGATCTCAAGCCATGCCATTCGCCCAATTTTGTCAGGATCGGTACGACACCTTAATCCATGAACTGGAGGATTCCAATACACAGCTGGTGGAGAGTAGATCTGCTGTCGAGGAGCTTGAAGAGAAGCTAGACAAAACCTCCACCCTTCGGGAAGATTATAGTGACCTGCAAGCCATTTCCAAGAGTACGATCTTATGTATGGAGGACGAGATCGACGCATTGCCCGGCTTCAGGAGGAACGAGATCAAATTCGGACAGACTGTGATGGAGCCCAGACCGAACGAGATCGAGCAGTGATTAAAGCGTCTTCCGTCTCGGAGCGTCTGGATAAGGCCCGTGCTGAACTCCGTATCCATAATAACCATATTGACTCTATGAGGGCAACCATCTCCCGATTGGAGCAGCCGGTCGCTGATCTTCAGACCGCCAGTTCCCAGGCTGACCACAACTTCATGAGACAGAAGGGGAGCTTGCTGTTCTGCGGATTGAGCATGTTGCCCTCACTTCTCATTATAAAGATGCGTATAGCCGCTTTGGAGCTATGGCTCGCTTTTTGAATCAGGATGTTGCCCTTCCGGCACCCGCAAGCTTGACGCGCCCTCGGTCTGAGTCGGGGTCCTCCCCAGCTCGATCGAACAAGTCCAGAAGACTTAATCTCACACACCCAGATTCTCCGGACGTTCTCCCCGATCGTGGTGATCTTGATTCCGAAGTCCCCGAACCGGAGTTGCCGGATACTCCTCAAGAGTCTGAGATCGAGCAGGAGGGTGGTTCCCTTGAAGATGATGCTGACGACCCCAAAATATTGGCTACCCTTGCGAAATCTCGCTCGGGTCACCGTCGAACTAGGCAATCCGACGACTAACTTGGTCAGTTCGGGACCGCTGGTCACCCCATTGAGCTGGGTGGCGATGGGAGCGATCATGAATCCCTCCTCCCCCCAGAAGACTTGCCTGATCGATCCCTCGACACTGAAGATCCTGCTGACGATCCTGAATCTCTCCCAGGAGATGACGATCTTGAACCTGGTGAGGGTAATTCACTCCATGATCTTGGCCAATCTACCAATGTAGTTTCCCTAGTTCCAGCCTATCCCAAGGTCCCAAGATCAGAGTGGATTCCCGGTTTGATTACTCATCGTCTTTTCCGTTCGGTGGACGTCTTCCCCTGGGACGCTGACCGTGTGAGTCCCTTGAGCATTTCTACCTTGAACGTACGGGTATTGAGCAGTCTTCGACTCAGGGTATCCGAGTGGCTATTTCCTGACGTGATCCCCACCGTCAAACCTTCCCAGATCGAGATCGAGGACTTCGTTACTGGCCCGGAAGTGGATGCCTTGATGTCTCTCGATCCACCGCCTTGGGCCTCTTTGGAGTCTAACGAATGACATCTCTCCTTCATTGTTGACTTTATGCCTCCTGGCTTCTGTGAGAAGTACCTGGAGTATGAGGAGAAACATCTTCAACCGCTCTGGGGGTCCAGTCATTTTTTGCTGATCTCGGAGGACATGTTTATCGCTGATGCAGCTTTGTCGACCTACCACGAGAACCGTCGTCAGCGTCGATTCCGGGCTGGAGCCGCCTGGAAACAGTTTGTTTCGCCATCTTATCCCTGCTCTGCGTCAGCAATACTGTGATCTGGATATCTTGCTGGACCCTTTCTTACTGCATTTTCCTAAGCCACGTCATCCGAAGATCTGATATCCTGATGTGTCCGCTGCGTCGCTTGAGGACGCATTGTCGGTTGTTGATCTCGCGGAGCCTTGGCGTCTACAATATCGCCGATCTTCTGCGGACCACCTAGCGACGCGTATTCCCTGTCTTCAGGACAAGTTCGTTAACATACCATCTTCTCAGCCAACTTCCAACACAGCGGTGCTATAATCTTCCGATTAATTCTTTTCTCCTTGTGATATCCTTCTTATTATGCGTCGATCGCACAATATCAACACCTTCGATCTTAATAGCACATGGCCACTAGTCGGTTTACACGTATCATGAACACCACTGTACGTCCGATCCACCGCCGTCTGATAGATTCCCCACCTGTTCCTTCGTGGTGTGACCAGCTCACTTCACGATCTCGCCTCCTTATGGCTCCTCATGTGATTGCATGACCTCGAATCGATTTTGGTTCGTTCGATCTCGCAAATAGTCATACCGTAGGGCTCCACAATTAAGATCGGCTTCATCCACCCACGTCGGTTCGTCATATCCTTTCCAGTGTACGCAAAACTCATGTAGCGTACGTCCATATCGCGTACGATTCCCAGATCGCATATCTACGATTTTCTCAACTTCATATTTATCATTGTCCTGATCGCGTATCCAGCGGTATTCAGACAACAGCGTTTCGTCAAAATCATATCGATCTGGATCTGATATTGTCAACTGCATCTGGGGCCGGCCCGGGAATTGTCGTACCGGCTTAATCTTTGAGCAATGGACCGCCGAGAAGAGTCAATATGCTGTACCAGCGATCTCCAGACGTACTGCGTGTTCATCTACTAGTTCCAACACACGGAAAGGGCCATGCCACATACGTACCAGCTTACGCGCATATCGTTCCTTGACTCGATCTAGGTAGAACCATACTTGAGTTCGAACTTCAATCTCATGTGGGCAGACCGTTTCATTGTGTCGATCTGCCCATTCTGGGATCGCATCACGTAGTATCTCGTTAACCTGCTCACGAGCTTGCTGATACTGTTTTTGTGTACGGTATCGCCATCAACGGGGTTCATGATCTCGCCTTCTCGTCGATCCTAAGGGTACCATGGCTTCTAGCGTAGAGCGTGGATCCCAGCCGTGAAACACATAAAACGGGGTGTCTCCTTGGACGCGATCTTGGGCAGTATTGAGTGAGAAGGTGAGGTGTTCCGCATATTCATCCCAATCTCGCTGATCGACATCCTCCACATACATTTTGACTGCACGTGTCAGTGTTCCCACCATCCTTTCGGTTGTACCGTTTGCTTGTGTGCGGTATGCCATGGTTGCTCGCTGTCTCTGACCCACGATCTTGTTGAACGATCTGAAGAAGTCCGACATAAAACCGGGTTCTCGGTCATGGCGGATAGCCTCGCTTGCACCGAACCGTCGAAAGATACACTCCTCATTATTCTCGGCGACGGTCTGTGCTGTTCTGGATGCGCTAGCATTCGTGATCACATACCCCGTGAATAGATCAATCCAGAGCAATAACTCAGTGCTTCCTTTGTGTGATCTTGGTAACGACGGTATGTGATCCATGCCGACAGTCTGGAAAGGATACGTAGCTTGTAAATTGCCAGGCGATTCTCCATGGATCGTAGGTCGTCCTTTCCCCGTTTCGCAATCTATGCACTGACCCACGTAGCGTTGTACACTCTGATATAATCCGCGCCAGTTGAAATGAGCTCCGATCTTGTGGATTGTCCGTCCAATACCTTGGTGGCTACCTTCCAGACTCGAATGATAGTGGTGCATAAGATTGTTTTGCAATGTTTCAGGCACTACGAATTTGGCCAGAAGATCGCGATCTTCGTCGGTCTGCTTAGTCAGCGGAAAAGAGAATAACAACCCTGACTCATATGTCTCATAGCGATTTCGATCTTAGAATAGCTTTTCGCTTCAGCCGACGTAAGATCGAGCACGTCCCCTCGCAGGTAGGCCTGAAGATCGACGATCCATTTCTCCTCATGTTGAGCTCATCTAATACGCTCCAACCTCATTCTTTGCACAATTTCTTCTTGTACCACCTGAGGACGACAAATCTTACATGATCTTGTGACAACAGTGATCTTAACTGTGGCCCCTCATTCTTAGCTATCAGAAACGCGTCTAATCTATTGAGTGTCATAAAATCTTGGCGCCCCCTTCGGGGGCGATCACAACTCCACTTTCGCGACGTATTGCGGCACTCGCCAGACTATCTGCGCTTTGATTCCAATCTCGCTTCATGTGTAGGAACTCATGGTTGGGCCAAGATCGGAGACGCTCTAGTGCTTGCTGCTGTAACAGTGTTAACCCCGGTGCCTTGCATTCGATCTCGCCTCTCATTTGTCTGATCACAAGATTAGAATCTCCACAGATAATCAGGCGTCCCCTGTCCATATCTGACAGGAGATCGAGGCACAGAAGCAGACCATGGTACTCGGCCTAATTTACCGTAAGATCGAGCTTGTACTTCGATGCTGCTGCGACCACTGTCCATTCTGGTAGGCTCCACACAATACCACTGTACGCTCTGCCACTTAGCTTCACACGCGCTGATCCATCAAAGCTAACGAATAACAATCGTTTACCTGGTTCCACTGCTGGTGGTGGCATCGAGATCACTTGTCGCGGTTGCTTCCTGGGAGCGACCGAAACCAAGATCGCGTCCTCTTCCTCGCAAGGTGTAATGCTTGCTGCGATCACGCCTAAGATCTCGTCCCCCCCGCTGATACATTTGACGATCTCGAGGGTCCAGCTTGATAGAAGTGCAGCCCATCGTCCTAACCGTCCTTGCAACCCTTTAATCGATCTTGTCACGAGTTGAGTGTAGCAGATATCTAGTATCCTGAGCAGATCGAACACTTCTTTGTCGGTCACACCATAGTTGATATCGTTCGGCTTGATTGTGTGACGAGTGAAAGCCACTGGCTTCTACACTACATCGTGCTCTTGCATCAGAGTAGCTGAGATCGTCCACTTGCTGGTGTATACTACCGCCCCCGGTTGTCGATCTACATCGAAGTGTTGAAAGATTGGAGCATTCACAATCTTGTTCTTTAAAGTGGCGAACGCTGTCCTAGCCTCAGTCCACTTGTTACCCTCTTCTGTAGCAACATTCTCATCGTCCCCAGTCGATTTTATCCTTCGAGCGATCTCTTAGAAATGTGCTTCGCGTAGCTCGTACAGAACTGATGCGTAGATCGCAAAATCTTCAATAAATCGGCTGTAGTAGTTGAGGTTCCCCAATAATGGTTGCATCGATCTTAGGATGGTGGGGAACGGCAATTCTTGTAAAGCCGCCAAACCCTTTGGATGTGTCTCCAAACCCTCAGCTAACACACGGTGTCCTAGATAGTCCACCTTTTGCCGACCCCAGAAGCTTTTGGCGTCACTGATGGACAGACTCCACTCGTCGCAGGCGTCCAACAGCTTTTCCACCTTTTCGCATAGCGCGTCCCACGATCTCCCTGTTACCAGTATGTCGTCGATGTAAGATCGACGTCCCAACACTGACTCATTTCTTTCTAGATCAGGTTCTCTTGTCTCGGATACGTCCTTCCGGTCAGATCGATCTTGATCTTGGGTCACTTTCACGAATCCATATAGTGCATTGTCTAAGAGTCTCTGGTAGATCTGGGGAGCGTTTTTGAGTCCGAACGGCATTCGATTCCACTCAAATAGTCCAAATGGAGTAATAAATGCCGAGATCGATCGGGCTCGGTCTGTCATGGGCACTACCCAGAAACCGCTGGCCATATCCAAAGAACAATACCAGAGAACCTTGTCGAGATTATCCAGCAAATCGTTGATCAAAGGCATGGGATATACCATGAGCCTTGTCAGACTGTTGACCAGCCGGTAGTCGATGCATAACCGAATGTCGATCCCATTCTTCTTGATGATCACAATTTTGGGTGATGCCCAAGGATATGTCGAATGTCGGATCATCCGAGCCCATAATAGTCCCTTGATTAACTGATACAACTTTTCGCGGAATTGTACGGCCACCTTGCGGCAACGCTGAGCGACTGGCTTGTATTTCCCACATCTATGTCACATAACGCTCCCTTCTCCGCTGGTGGTAAGGCATTGCCCTTTCCGATAAGAAGGTGCTTCCGTATCCAGATAATCTACATGAGACGCTCGATCTCCTCTTGGGTGTTGATCTTGGCATCACCTATTTGGAGATCTTCGATGTTGACTTCTTCCACGGTCGCCGGTTACTTCTGGTAGCACAACCATGAGACCTTCCACATCGTCTGCGAATAAAGTTCCCCCTTCTTTGATACAGACTTCCTCATCCATTGTAGGATCGCCTATGTTCGCCTCGATCGTGGTGTGAAGATCGTTACTATTAACAGGATCGATCGTGCCTTGGTCAGATGTATACTTGTTTGACAGTAGACTTGCGTCCCTGTTCCCTAAGATCTCGACATTCTGGATGCTTTTTACCGGCCGTGGTAATATCGCAGTTGGTGTTACGTACTCGGGACGTTCTACCGCTGGATCAGTGATCTGCTCGTCGATATCCACTTCACTGATCTCATCCGTAGTTGCTTGATATGCGAGATTTTGGCATTTGGCGTACCTCCTCGATCCTACGGATTCATATTCCGGAATTCGGGGATTCGATCTCCACTCAACCACATCGCAACTCTCGATCCTTCGTGGAGAATTAGTGTACGGTCACTTACGTTAGTTACCTGTAGATAGCGCGTCCTTCCTGGACCTACTGGGATCGTTGGCACCCATCGATCTCCCCTGGTGACCCACAACTTGTACTGGTTAGACGTCTGGCTGCGTAGTCCGATCTCAGCGGTTTGCCCGACATCGATCCAGTAATGATCCTTCCAACACATATGTTCGACCTTGCCACCTTAAAGAGGACGCCTACCAGCCATCTGAAGGCGGACTTCGTCAGGCAGACATATCGTCCCATCCGCGAGATTGAGGCGGATACCCGCTGCCACCATAAAGTCCATCCCTAGCATCAGATCTTGACCTCCAGTGGGCGGACCTACCCATGCATCAAAGAAATACACTAGCGATCCTGCCAGCGTAATCTTGCGACGAATACGTCCCTTGATCTTATATGGAGATCGTCCAACACCTTCGCATTCCAACGTTTGACTCTCATCGATGTGGCACCCGACCGTACGAGCAAAGGTGGCATCCAGTATGGATACCTCGGCGCCACTGTCGAACAGCAAAGTTGCCTTTTTGTTGTTGATCTTCCCTATGGTCTTAGATTGCTTGAACTTCGTGTCTGGAATTTGTTACTTCCAGTAACCTCACGATTCTCCGGGGGGATCTCAAGAGCCATCATCACACTCGATCTTGTCCATCGATCTGGCCTAGACTTGGCACTGTAGCGGTAGATTTCTCCAGAAGATCACATGTATTGTCGATCAGATCGATCAGTTGATTAACTGTTGCCTCCGATTGTTTTTCGACATATGCACAAATGCAATAGCTAGAACGATCGTCTCGTACTGGTTTCAAACCTGGCGAGCGTCCTAGTTTAACATTTTCTCCGCCGTCTCTGGCAATATGCCGACATGCTTGGTAGGGTTATACCATTGTCGGATCAGGTTGTAGAATTCCTCCGTGGTACACTTTCCTGCTTCGTGGATGTCACCACGTGCCCTGCATGTGAATAGGCAGCGATCTGAGGAATGTCCCTTGCGACCGCACGTTTCGCACGTTCGACGTCCCAAACACCCAAGATCGCTATGTTTGCGCGACCCACAGTGCGAGCATCGGTTAGGTGGTGAACCTGTATCCTGTCGATCTTGTGGTGCGTGACGGTTTCTGAATTCCGTGCGACTGCGATCTCGGTTCCCTTGATCTTGATCTTGCTGCCCTTCATTATTCCCCGATGCTGTGAGGTAGACACGACGTAATCTTGCTTCGTCATCCGATCCATTAGAGTCCTCTTCAGACTCGCTGCTATCTGAGATCGATTTGACAGCTCTGACCTCCCGAGTTGACGCAGACGGAGCCGCTGCACTGTTGTTCTTCTGACGAGGCTTGATTGATCCATATACAGCCTTACTTTGTCGTGCCTTCGCTCGTTGCCGAGATCGAAGTGCTTCTTACAGAGTGTCAGCGTCTGGAATTCTTAGTAGGGCCAAGTGATCTGCAAGATCGCTGTCATCAAGAGTTTCAATGAAGTGCTCCACGTGTTCACGTCGAACGTCCGAGGGTCCATCCTTGATCCGGAGGCGGGCCCTGAGTCCTGCCACATTGAGCCGATATAGTTACTCCAGCGGAGATTTGTCCGATCTCTTGCGCGCGTGGTAATATTGCCTCGCGACTGACACTCCTCGTCCACAATATTGAACTTGGAAGCTGCTGAGCAAATCCTTCCAGGTACTGAGTGTTGTGCGACTAAGCTGTTGGTACCAGTTTCGCGCTGATCCTGTGAGGAGATCGCCGAACACCAGACATTTTGCTTCGTCTGGGGCTTGATCTCGGACATAGGCAGACTTTACTTTGCTGAACCAGGCCCTAGTTCGACCTTCGTCCCCTTCTTTCCCCGCGAACCCCTTGAGCTCGGACATGGCGGATACTCGTATGCGTGTGGCACTTATTGATCTTCCGGTGGTCGTGGCTGATGCTGATGCTACAGCCGCGTGTCTGGGAGGATCAAGATCGAGGTCATCTGGGTCGCATTCATGAGGGCTTGGGTGTTGATCTGGCGATTCCACAGACTCCATATCCACATCTCGGTCTTCTGCTAATGCTGATCTTGCAAGATCGATGGTGCCTTGTTGATCCTTCAAGGACCGGCTCATCGCCGCCTGGAAGTACGATTCCAGCTTCGCATTCGATCCTTGTGCCGTGGTCGGCGTGATGACGGTCACCATTCACTTGACTTCTTGATCTCCACGCTGCCTTAGCATAGCAGCACCTGAAGGGCCTACCGCCATCCGAGGTGGGTTATCTGCACTGCCGATATCCACTTCCCCGGTCGCCGACTCGTAATGTGAGGATGTACCAGTCTGATCTTCCAACGTGAGTGCCGGTAACGATATTAGCATATCGTCAGTCGATCTTGTCGCGATCTTGGGGGTTACATTCCTCGCACCCACCAAGGGCTTCAGTTGATCGAAGATCGACATTAAAACCGTGTTGATCGTGCTGAGCCTCGTATCGAATAGATCGTTATCGTCGAACGATCCTGCGATGATCCCACCTTCCTTGATCAGTTGTAATAACGCCTTCGCAGCTTCTAGCTTGCTCGATCTTGCAGTTGGTTTCTGCACTGGGCCTTTTAGATCACTGATGATCTTCGGCTTGATGATCTGCTTAACGGGGTTGAACAAGAAGGTGTGGAGTTCCTTCTTGTGGTATGCGATCTCGAGTGACTCATCCGTCCATGCTGTTTTAAGATCGTCTTAGTCATCAGGGTCCGATCCTGGTGCTTTCATCTTCTTCCGTAGGGGTTTCGATCTTGCTGACTTCTTTTTTGTACTCGACTTGGAGACGAGCGTTCGGATGGCTTTCGCTGATGGACTTTCGTCCTGCAGATCTCGACGCGAGTTGAAATCTGCTGGGGTCCCCGAAGGAACCTGGGGAGGAGGTAGAGGCTTCTCTTCTAGGTCCGTAGCTGAACCTTCCTCTGTTCCGTCGGTATAGCTCCTCCCAAAGCTCTGCCGATCCGCGGATCTATCTTGATTAAGCGTGTCGTTGGTGATCCGATCTCCAACGATGCTGGTTTCTCTGATCTAAGATCAGCATGTGCTTCTTCATGGGACTCACGGTGAAATCCCGAGTCACCCAAAGATCCGGGCACGCGCACAATTGTGGCGAAGTGGTTCTGCGAAATCGCAGGATCGCGGGAGTCCTCTTGCACACTGCGCCCGAACTGCCGACTAACTGAGGGGGTACTTCGATCTTCCGTGAAGTTACTTGATCTCACCTTATGTACCCGTCCGTGGGACTAGATCGCTCCTCAGGTGGTCTCGATAGATGCGCTTGTTGTTGATCTTGCTGTCTGACAGGACAGCGGGAGAGGTGGCAGCAGCGGGGATACTTCTACTCGCTGCGTCGTGTAGTTATCGAGCTTCGATCTTAGGTGTCTTGGGTTGATCTTGATCTAAGACAGTGTCGATCTTGGCCTGGGGTATCTTGTGGTCCTGCGACCTTTATCCAATACTTCCAATACGTGCTTGCCGCTTCCTATAGCGGGGTCTTCAGATTTGAGGGTTGACGAACGTCCAGCCAAGCAATCTGGGCGTAGGGGTTCTACTTAGAGTCAATCTTGATTTTGCGTAACGTCGGGAGAACCAATCTTGTATATCCCTGTCCGGAATAGCGTAGATAAAAGAAGATTTGTGTAGTAGAAGGTAAAAGCAACTCTGAATTAATGGTTAATGTCCTATGCTTCCCATCTGTGGCTATCCTTAATGCACTGGCTCCATGATACCTATAATAAAGCTAAGATCGATATTACCTGCCAAGATCGATATCGCGTGGGTACAATCATCTTGAGCGGGGATGATGGCGCATGCATTCGCTTGGTCATTATAGTGAGTGTTACTATATCGAGGAACACCATAGGGAGGGATTGCTCTCGATCTTGATTGATGGGTCAAGATCAAAGTCGGAAAACTTCTTGTCCGCTTCACCACACTCCTACCATGGGGTCTTCGATCTTCCCTAGTATGGCTCCCCGCCTCTACTAGTGGCCCCAGCTCCCCTGGCGCCTGTGTCGTAGCTTCTGCCACTGGCCCCTCGAGCCCCTAGGTTTAGAAGGGAATTTCCTTTGCCCTCCCGCAGGGCAGGCACGTTGCGTGTGCCCGAGTTTCCCACATCCGTAGCAACGGATGGAGCCCTGTACGGCCGTACCCAGTTCCATGGATATCGGCCCTGTGCTAGCTCCAGCTGCTGGAGATCCTTGCACTCCGCCTGTCGACGCATTGTGGCCTTGCCACACTGGCGTAAGAGTACGAGCCTGTCGATGGCTGTACTCTTCTTGGAGGGCGATCTGGATCGCCTCCTCCATAGTGTTCGCATGCACGCGGAACAACTGTGTGCGGGATGGGCCCACCTTCAGGCCATCCATGAACACTGTCACCCGTGTACCAGAGATGCAGCGAGCACTCGCATATCCTGGATGTACTCATGCAGCTCACGCTTCCCTTGTATACAGGCAAGGAAACGCGAGCGCTGGCGATACTCATAGTTCGCCGGAAGGAAGGCGGCTCTAAGCTGTTGATACAGCTGAGCCCAGGTTGTGAAACAACCTGGCGTTGTCGCTTCGCGCGTGTACGCCCAGGTCTTCGCCCGACCTCCTAGGTTGGACAGGGCTAAAGTGACTCGAAGTCGCTCGGTCGAAATAAGCACCGCGTCCATCGCGAGCTCAATTTCTTTGACCCAGAAGTGGAGGTTCTCTCCCTCCTTCCCCTCATAAAGGTTAACCTTAAGCCTCAACGGCTTCGGTTGGGTTGGCTTTATCTCAGCTACGGGGGCCTGCAGCCCCTGTACGTGGGCGATAAGCCCTAACGCGTACGTGTCAAACGCATCGATGCGTTCGACCTGCTCGGCCGGCGTAGCAGCCGCCAAGCTTCGGAGGGCATCTCCTCCAAAGATGCCCACTATCTTCCGGACCGACTCAAACTGAGAGTCGGTCAAATGAGGGAACTCCCCTCTATCCATCCTGGCTTACCTTGTAGGAGCCACAGAGGATTCAGGTAGTCAATCTACCCGCGTAGGTGTGGGTTGACTACAAGTGCTACCAAGTATGACGGAGTCACACGAGCACCTTGCTTGAGGAAGCGTGTTATTAGGAGCATACAAACTCTAAGTGAACGGCGGTTCACTAGTCCCTGGTCTTAGGGACTTCAAAGCCAGTTTAGAGTATATTTTAGATTTATTTATAGTGAATTAGGTCACTTGGCCTGTAATACAAACTACTAATAACTATAATTTAACCATAATATGCATATAAAAGGTAGGTCAAATACTGTTGGTTGGCCCTCAGCCACCAGACCTACGTGGCAATAGTGTGGTCCACACCACCCACGAGTAAGTTTCTAAAACGGATACTCACAGAAGTATAACTACATCTAGAGGCGGTACCATTTCTGGGGTTCCCCTCACGTAAACCCGTTACAGCTATGACGAGGAGGATGCGCGAGCCTATAGCTTCACTGCAACATCTGAATTCGCGTAAGAGATGGACATGAGCGACCTAATTCATGCACACATGAGTTTATGATCAACCCTTGAGTCATTCTTCGAATGGTCAGCCCCAGTAACACCATTGATAACATCAGAAACCCTACCAGTATCAGTGCTGCCTTGCGTATAATAGAGGTACATATATAATCGTCAGTTAATTAATACGTGGTATGCAGAGATTGTTATGAGAAACTCCATAGAGTATCCCTTCTAATCGTGTTGGATTGCAGGTGGAAAATACAGCTGAATTTGTACATCAGTTTTCATATTTGATGTACATACCAAGCATATGCATCTATCGGTTATATTAATAACTAAAGGGCCCAAAGTGAGACCTCAAAATTGAACCTGCAAATAAATGACTAGTAGTGTAGTCACAGTCAGTGTTGTCGCCGACCTATATCCACATTAACTGTGACCGATAAAACCGCAGAAGTGTTACAATACTAGTAATTTATGTTTTTATACTTCTTAATTAAACAGCTTCATGTCCTTTCATATGGTTAAATGGCTCGCGAAGGGGTTAAACAACTGTTATCGCGCTAGATGTTTCCTATCATGACGTGAGTGGGGTATGTATCAATGTCTTGTCTGTATACAGAAGACTACGGTTAGCGACAATGGCGTAATGAATCGTCGTTCTGAAGACACTTGTAAAACAGCAGAGTTCAGCATTCGTCATAACGCAACTTACTTCATTGACAACATTACTGAAGATGAATGCCAACTTCTACTTTGTGCCCAACAAAAACTCACTCGGTGACACGTTGGTTCAAGACGTTCCACAGCGCGCATCGACACCTCAATGTCGCAAGGGAAGAGCAAACCATCATACGTATTCATCGGATTTCACTGGGAGTATGGAGATCCTAGCTCCATTCAACGCTAATCAAGTGTCACCGACTTCTAAAATAAAGCAGCTTACGGCAACAGCCATCTCCTCTCTGGATATGGTGAGGTTGCTAGCGACGGGTCCTAACAATTCTACCAAGGCTGACCTTCAAACCGTTGTAGCAGTAACTACAGCTCTTATTCGAAAACGCCAAAGAATTCAGCAGAGGAAATACCGGAAACAACAACGAGAACACACTGAAAATCTCGAGATTGACGTTCGGAAGATTCAAGAAGAGATAGCAATGCTTGAGCAACAGCTTCAGTACACTTCCATCGGTCTTGAGCAACAGCTTCAGTACACTTCCATCGGTATCTCAGGATCACAAACACTTTGGGGTGCCGCAACGGACTACTTTCGACTCTTTCGACATGGCTTCCGACCTCCTATTGATGCGGAGTACGCGTGCGCGTTAAATGTACTGAAGTCAGCCATGGCACCAAACGTGAGAGATGGTCTCGTGTGTGGACCCAAGGAGGTACTGACGAGATGGATGGTGTTCTCGCTCTGCTTTAACAACATCTTTGTCGAACTCGAGCGTCTGGAGAAAGGCCCAATTGAAAACTCAGTAGTCGCTACAGTCACCACCAGTCTCACGATTTCTACACAGTCATTGCGCTTGGTTTTTCCGCATTTGATCCAGGAAGAGGGAGTGCACAGACGTAGATGTTGTCCTACGGCATCACTTGCTGCCAAACTACTCGGTCAACGACTGGTAGTGCGGGGATCTGTCATTTTCGAATGGGACGACACACTAGGCCGTGTAAACCAGATGCAGAGTCAGTCGGATCTGCTGACACCGCTTTTGCGAGTGCTAGGTAATTTGGAAGGCGTGGGTCGCGTGTTCGAAGGCGCACTAGTGACGCCAGAATGTACTTGGTCGGAGCTTCTTGTGTAATGAAGCAATACATACAGAACGTTGGTGAATTCATAATTGCGATTGTCAAAGGTATGCGAACGAGGCTTGGTAGTAGACGATGTGAGTGGATGAATGGAAATCCGAAAGTGAGTTCGATTTAGGTTAGTGTCATTGCTACTTGCTACCGCCTACAGTTCCTACAGTCTTTTAGTAATCCTACTGTTACGGTCCAAATGATTTGAGGCGCGGCCAAATGATTTGTGCGAAGCGTAAACACGATGCACATCATAGGATTCACCTAATTGAAGTTGAGAGCCAATCACATTACACGATCCCAAAAGATCCACCAATCAGGTTGCTCCATTCCCGTTTCTTCAACTATGGCCCTCACAAGGCACACGCCCGGTACGTGCGTGCAGCGTGCCTAACGTAGAGGTCCAGCGTAGAGGTCCAGTCGAACAGACAGCGAAGTGCAACCACAACACCCCCACTCAATTCGATGTTTCGAACTTGGGACCCACGTTGCTCTGCATGAGCAAAAAGCGTAGCGTCTTCGTCGATAGACCCTTGGTGAGGAAATCAGTGAGTTTGTTCTTGGATTCTTCGTAGGTCAACTCGACCTCACCACTTACAATCTTCACGTGAATGATATTATCGCGAACATCAATATGCTTGGTGCGGGTTTGGTAACCGACATTCTTTGCCAACGCCATGGCACCTTGGTTGTCTTCGTGGATCACCGTAGGTCCATGTTGCTCAGCGCCAATGTCCTTGAGTAGACGTCGCATCCATACAACTTCCTTGATGCAATCACTAAGCGCCATGTACTCGACCTCAGTAGAACTTAGAGCGACCGTCTTCTGGAATGTCGATCTCCACACCACAGGTGCACCGCACATCATGAGCATTACCCGCTCACCGAACGTCTGTCATCGCGATTGCCGGCCCAATCAGCATCTGAGTAAGCAGTTAGTTCTGTCCCCATGCGTCCGTCGTATGTGATGGTCACATCCTTCGTCTTCAGCAAATAGCGCACCACCTTGATACCAACATCCCAGTGTCGCTGACCGGAATTTTTGAGGTATCGGCTCAACTTGGCAACGGCAACAGCAATGTCCGGTCGAGTTCCACATGCCAGGTACATGAGGCTTCCCACCAACGAGCGATAAGGTTTTGACTTCATCTTTTCTTTGTCATCGTCACTCTGTGGTTCGTCAGCCTTGGTCAGGTGGACACTCGGATCAAGTGGGGTGAGGCTTGGTTTTGCGTTCTCTTGACCAAACCTTTTGAATATAGACTCGGTGTACGCTCGCTGGCAAATGACCAACGCCTTCCGTTCCATGTTATAGTCGATCTCAATACCGAGAATGAAGCGCGCACGACCGAGGTCCTTGATCCGAAATTTCTCAGCAATTCCTGCCTTCACCGACGCAATGATGTCCCTCTCACGTGACGCAATCAACATGTCGTCCACGTAAAGACACACGATGCACTCGCTGTCATCTTCACCTCTTGTGTAGACACATGGGTCTGCATCAGCAGCCTTGAACCCCATTGTCTTGAGATGTGCGTCTATGGTCTCGTTCCACACACGTGACGCCTGCTTAAGTCCATATAGACTCTGGAGCAGTAAACATACGACGTCACCTTATCCTTCTGTGTCCGCCAAAGACAGAAGCTCTTGTAGGCGTTCTGGAAGCTCCATGTAGATCTCCTCTTCCAGTTTGCCATATAGAAATGCTGTGTCGACGTCACACTGCTCAATCTCGAATCCTTCTGCGCAACAGTTAGCGAGTTTCGTACGAATCGAGTTGAAGTAAGCCAGTGGTGCATACGTTTCGTCGTAGTCAATGCCATGACATTGCGAATACCCCTTTGCCACCAGACGTGCCTTGTGTCGAATGACCTTTCCCGCCTCGTCGCGTTTCAACGCGAACAACCACTGGCAACCAATCGGGCGCTGGTGCGTTGGTCTTGGTACCAACTTCCAGGTCTTGTTTGCAGTGAGCGACCCCAGTTCACTTGCAATAGCCTTCTTCCACTCTTTAGCGTCCACGCTTGTAGTGGCTTCGTATGACTTTTGGACACCTTCCATTGCAGCCATAGCTTGACCGTTCTCGATTGCGAGCTGGTCTTCGTTTACCTTTGCTCTTTCCTGAATCAATCTTTGTCGTTTCGTGGTTTCAGTCATCGACGATGCCACTATTTGTTTCTTGCGTGCACTCGCCTCCTCAGGATCTTCAGTCTCGTCAATGGGGCGAGTGCGCGAGCGAGTAATCATGGGATTGGTAGAACCGTATGGTACCATCACACCATCCATTACGGTGTCATGTTGAAGTGGGATAACGTCACTACCTTCAGTCACGGTCGGAACGATCTGCCGTGTGTCCACCGATCGTTGTCTAGCTTGTACAGGAACGCTTGTTGGTTCTTCATCTTCATCTTGACGAACGATCAAATGACCAGATGTACCCGTCTCCATGAACTTGACAGTGCGCACGATTCGCACCTTTCCCGTTGTCACGTTCATGACACGGTATCCTTCACTCCGTCTTCGTATCCCATGAATCGACACTTGAACGCCTTCGCATCGAGCTTTCGGCGTTTCTCGTTAGGGATGTGTGCGTAGCCAAGTGCACCAAACACCTTCAAGTTCTTCAGTAGCGGCTTGGTCTTGTACACGATCTCGTAGGGCGTCTTGATTGTCACCGAATATGGGATCCGATTGATGATCCAGGCTGCGGTGTTAACAGCTTCTGCCCACCACTTCTTGTCAACGCTCTCATGGTAGAGCATACAGCGAGCCATCTCCACTAGGCTCCAGTTCATGCGCTCAGCAAGTCCGTTTTGCTGAGGCGCGTACGGTACCGTCTTCTCGTGCTTGATGCCACAGTTGTTGAGGTAGGCCTCGAACTGTCGACCTGTGTACTCTCCGCCGTTGTCCGAACGCAGACGCTTGATCCTTTGTCCCGTCGCGTTCTCTAAAGCTGCCTTGAAGATCTTGAACTTCGACAGCACATCTGACTTCGCTTTCATGAAGTAGACAGTCACGTGGCGTGAGTAATCGTCGATGAATGTGACGACATACGTGCAACCGCCAGATGTCTTGGTCTGCATCGGACCCATTACGTCCGTGTGCACGAGGTCAAGTACACCAGCGCTTTTGACAAGCTTCTCCGGATATCGTGGAAAGTCGTCGGCTCTCATCTTGCCCATGCAGCAGCCTGCACAGATAGCATCACTATTGACACCATCCGCAACTTCAGGCACTCCATCTGCCATGGTCAGTAGCTGTTCGTAGCGCTTAAGCGGGATGCGGCCTAGACGTGCGTGTACTACAGCCCACGGCTCCTTACGAGGTGTCATCGCGACATTGCACACCTCGTCCCCCACTGTCTTCAGCTTGTAGACATTTCCGCAGCGCATTGCCTCCATAACCTTAGCGTCGCCATAGTGAAAGACACACTTGTGTTTGCTGAACTGCGCGACAACATTTTTCTCGACCAGCTTCGACTCCGAGATGAGGCTTCCTTCAACTTCGGGGATGTAGAGAACATCCGATAGCGAGACGGTCTTTCCGTCCATCAGCTTCAGCCTGACTGTGCCCGTTACAACTGCGTCAATCTTGGTACCATCCGCTATGGTGGTGCGGACTGGCGTCTTCAGGTCCTTCATGGACACGAACATGTCCCGGACACTGGTCATGCGCGAGCTTGCACCGGAGTCGACGAGCCATTCCGATCTGCTCATCGCACCCGTAGCCGCGAATGCGAAGTCGTGTCTTTCCTCTTGGGCTACTTGTCCACGCTCCTCGTCAGACTTTTTCTTGCGGCACTCAAATTCCTTGTTCCCTTGCTTCTTGCAGTAGAAGCACTTGCCACCAAATCGATGATTTCCCCCAGAATTTCTCTTCCTTGCTGCGAAAGCCTTCTCATGAGCCGATGGCGATTCATCCGAGGCTGTAACACCAGAAAGCGCTTGAATCGCGTAGGCGAGAGTGATGTTTGGTGTGTTCTCGAGCACAGTGCTGATCATCTTGTACTCGTCGGTTAGACTGCCAAGGAGCAACACGAGCTGGCGAGCCTCATCTAGAGGCTCTTCGATTGTCTCCATCTGAAGTACAATCTCCTTGAGCTGGTCGACGTGGTTAGCAAAACGAGTACCCGGCTCCATCTTGAAGTTATTCAACATCTTAGTAACAACGAGCCGGTTCTTCAGCGTCTTGCGATTGAACTGCTCTTCGAGCAATGTCCACGCGTCAGCGGCAGTTAACGCTCAACGGATATAGACTTGGCATGTGAGGCTCACATCTCCTGCTATCACACCAAGGGCCTTCAGATCTTTGGTCTTCCATTCCGCCGTGGAGCGGTCATACAGTTGGTCGTACTCTGGCTTGACAATCTGCGGAAGCAAACCTTTGCGAGCAAGTTTCATCCGCATGTTGAACTCCCAGTGAAAGTAGTTGTCTTTCACGAGTTTAACGGTGTCTGCGTAGCTTGGGCTCATAACCAATTGCGGTTTCCAAAGGTATGCGAACGAGGCTTGGTAGTAGACGATGTGAGTGGATGAATGAAAATCCGAAAGTGAGTTCGATTTGGGTTAGTGTCATTGCTACTTGCTACCTCGTACAGTTCCTACAGTCTTTTAGTAATCCTACTGTTACGGTCCAAATGATTTGAGGCGCGACCAAATGATTTGAGGCGCGGCCAAATGAGTTGAGGCACGAGCAAATGATTTGTGTGAAGCGTAAACACGATGCACATCATAGGTTTCACCAAATTGAAGTTGAGAGCCAATCACATTACACGATCCCAAAAGATCCACCAATCAGGTTGCTCCATTCCCGTTTCTTCAACTATGGCCCACACAAGGCACACGCCCGGCACGTGCGTGCCGCGTGCTTAACGTAGAGGTCCAGCGTAGAGGTTCAGTCAAACAGACAGCGAAGTGCAGCCACAGCATTCATTGCCCTCGTCGCACCCATTGAGCCACAATAGCATCCGATGATACAAGCAACAGAGTTTGAAACACAGGATGCAGATTCAGTCCTTTTGGCAGTGTCAGGCTCAGCTGAATAAAAAGATACCACTAGTAGAATGGTTAATACCGCTATAGAATGCTATCAATTGTAGTTTAGCCAATGGCTCAAGAGCAACTATGTGCTGTGAGCTTAAGTAATTGTAATCACTGTACATATCGGATGTTTAAACCCAGAGAGGCGCGGATATCGATTCCTGATACTTTCGGTTGAAGAGTGTCTCCAGTGAATTAGAACAATATAAGACATTAAATAGCTAGAGATAATGTATCAATGCTGAAGATAGTAAATTACACCTGATAAATTGGGGACCAGAGGAGGGAGTTCACAGGTCGGAGCCGACAGAAAATTCGAGCAACCAGTACTTGAACTATTTACGCACACATAACAACTTGCATTTCAAAAAGGTAGAAATGATTACACCGAAAACTTCTAAGGGATTTCCAGTGTAAGCCGAGATAGCTCTTGTAGGTGCGGTTCTTCTTAGAGGGCTACTAACGGAGGTCAAGACCACTCAACAAGAGCCTGCGTAAATGGCGTTTGCTTAGCGAACGCATGTCGAGACACAACATGAAAATCAAGGACAGATGTATGTTGGCGTTTGTTCTCTGTAGCGAATAGATGGTCTATTTCAGAGTAAGCACTACTTGTCGGAAGAGAACAACCTCATCAGCATGCACATAGTCAACACTGTATACTAAACACCAAAAAGCATGAATAACCCATCGTACACATCCATTTGGTGTGGGTCAGTAAGCTTACATTTGAGAACGATCACAATCGTGCCTTCCGAGATCGAACTACGTCCGCAATTATTTCTGCTTGCCACGACTGAGTTGGATTCTACGCGCATCGCAGAGCTGCAACTCCTTAGTCGCTGCTGTCAAACACTGACAACAGCAGCTTGTCGTAGTCGGCGCTCACGCGCCGCACATCATACTGTGCATAATATTAATGTCGTATTTGGTAGCGCATGGATGAGCTCAGCGCATTCTCCTCCGTACCGAAGCCCTTCATTTCCTCAAACTACTCAGCAGCCCGACTCAATACATCTGTGACCGTGCGGATGAGGAACAGCACAGCATTCTCGGCGTTGCCGCTGAAGTCGCGTTCATTCACCAGCGACTCATTGCATTTTTCTCGTAGACCGCAGCCAGTCCACAGCTGTTCGTGATGACTGGCAATTAACACACTTTCGAAGCTGCTTTCACGGTTGCCTTCTTGCCACTGCCCGTCTTGTACAGCTTCTCCACATCGGCCTCCACTGTTGAACACTTGGTACGTCTGATAGTCACCATTCAGAAACAGCAGACGATATTTCCTTTTCTGATTTCTTTGGCGTTTTCGGATAAGAGCTCCAGTTGCTTCTATGGAGTTTTGGTGAGACTTGGTAGAAACGTCAGGACTCATCGCTATCAATCTCACCATATCCAGAGTGGAGATGGCTGTTGCCGTAAGCGGGTTTGCTTTAGAAGTTGGTGGTAGCCTTTTGTCGTTGAATGGAGGTAGGATCTCCATACTCCCAGTGAAATCGGGTGAGTGCATATGATGGTTTGCTCTTCCCTTGCGACATTGAGGTGTCGATGCGCGCTGTGGAACGTCTTGAACCAACGTGTCACCAGTGACTTTCTGTTGGGCACAAAGTAGAAGTTGGCATTCATCTTCAGTAATGTTGTCAATGAAGTAAGTTGCGTTATGACGAATGCTGAACTCTGATGTTTTACAAGTGTCTTCAGAGCGACGATTCATTACGCCATTGTTGCCAACCGTAATCTTCTGCATGCAGACAAGACATTGATCCATACCCCACTCACGCCATCATTGGAAACAGTTACTTTGAGATGCGAAATCTGATGTGCAAGCTGTATTTTCCATCTGCAATCCAACGTGATTAGATAAGATGCTCTATGGAGATTTCTGGGGAGTAAATATGAACCTCTGTTATACACAAGGCAACATTACGACTTGTAGTGTTACTGATGTTATCATGTGGTATTACTAAGGTTGACCATTCGGAGAATGACTCGAGGGTTATTAATAATCGTAAATTCACACGTGCATAAAGTATTATATATATTAATAGATCGCACGTGTCCATGTCTTACGCGAACTCAGATATCGCAGTGAAGCTATAGGTGCGCTCATCCTCCTCGTCATAGCCCCGATTTTACTCTAACAAGGCAATTGTGTACCTTTGAGACAGCGTGACTAACCGAATTGGTCATTCCAATATCAATCCCGAAAAAGTGAAAACCAGTGTTTCCGCCAATCAGCGGTCGAACGGGAAACATATGTGTGCATCTTTTGTTATCACATACAGCACTTCGAACCGTATTTCCCGCAGCTCATTGTGCCAACGAATGGCTCCCGTACAGCGACGACGACGAAAAGCGCGACCTCTTCTACCAACCAAGAGGCCACGGTCGAAAGGCGGAAATGTAGATTAGTTGAGCAATGTGATGATAACGAGAACACCACAGAGCCTACGACTGAACCCTACGAGAGCTCTGACGACATCGCCGAAAAGTGGTCTGGGCGGGACTGTTTGACAAAGAAATAGGTTCTTTTAGTTTAGATGAAGATTTTGATGACATGTTTTGCAAGGTAGCTGAGACGAACGAGCAACAATAGATGCCATTTCGTTTTTGGCTTGAGTGAACACTACAGATAAAAACCTCAAATCGTTTTAGGCTACGAGCGTTCACTTCAGCTAGACAGGACAGGGTCTATGTTGGTACAACCATAGTACCAACATTGTTGTCAACAGTTAGCCTACACCGGCTAGCAACAGCCAACCAGCCTGTTACCAAATGATAAAGATATGCTGTCTACATCGACACGAGATAGATCGTGTTTCGTCCCTTTGTATTGGTGGCAAAAGCCGCCTTTTTAAATACCTCCATAAAAGAGAGACAGTTCTCTGGATATTTATTATCCAGAGTTTTAGGTGGGATCGCAGACCGTCTGGAAACTTGTATAAATACATAGATCAGTACATATCGTAATTTAACGAAACTTTACTCTCTATTACAAGAGTCACAAACGGTCGGGAAATCGAATACCTGTCCTCATTTTTATCACGAACAGGTGAATGTTGACCCATCCGGACACTAACAACCTTCGTACGACCTAATAATAAGTAACATTCGTGCAGCATTCACGTAACATCAACGGGACCTAATGGTGAGCTAAAAACAGTTCTTGTGGCGAAGGAATGGAGAGGATCGACGATTGGCTCGATGATCCAGTGCACGAAAAACGTATCAAGCCATTTCAAGCTAGCGAATGGCTCTATTGGGACTGTTGTTGCAATCACGCTAGCTAAAACGATGATATTCAAGTGCGTGTCGTTGATGGAATTGAAGAGCATCAGCAATCTCTACCTCCTGATGTTGTGTTCGTCAAGCTTAAGGATTTTTCAGATTGCTCCTTTCACCCAGTGTCTGCCAACGACACGAGAGAGGAATCAGCGTGAAATTGCCAGATCGACAGTTCTCTGTATGCATACGCCAAGTGCCGTTGGTACTTGCATACTCTCTCACTACGGAAAAATGCCATCCAATACGACGTTCACCACAACGATCATCATTTTATGTTGCGGTGACGCGGGTCAAAACTTTACGTCAGCTTTATCTCATGACGCCCTTACAAAGCAGTTTCTGGTGTACTTCATACCAAGTCAAGACGCACTTCGAGAGAGCTTGAGACCGCTGCCACCAAAAATCTGTCTCTAAGTATTTCAATTGCTAAATTTCTAGTGCATGTTATATAAGGCTTCATCGAGGATGTTTTGCTAACAAATTTGTTCTGTAAAACAGGTCGATATAAATATCCAGAGCTTCTCCGGGCAACGCACGGCATTAGTTCTCTAATACACAAATCCCATTTAATCATGATTCTTCGCTCAGATACTGCATCCATTACGCTTCATCCACATACAGCAAATCATACATAATGACCTAACATACTGTACAAACAAATCAGTGCTATCTCCGTTTGGAATTCGGAGACCGTCCACTCAAATGTAATATATGGTTGTACGGTTCGTTCACTTCAACGTGGAGTTCACTTTCATTCCATATTTCGCACATTTAACGTTCAAGCCATCAGGTCTTTAAAAACCCAAGAACTTCTGCATCATGAGCGTGATTTTTATCCTACCATGGCGGTTGTCAAGGACAACGCTTCCATCAACGCTGAGCCAACAACGATATTAACCAAGGCATTGATCGGTAAAGGCCACGCGATTGCTTCTGCTGTGGACGATGGTAGCAAGAAGCGGTTCATGTGTAGCCACAAAACACCCGAAGAAGTTGGCGAGGATCTTTAGCACGTCAATCTCGAAAGTAGCATTCTGTTGGCTTGCATAAGATCCATACGAGCAAGGTTTTAGCCTAATGGACTCGCTCCTACAGCATATAGCTGATAACGATCCCAGTCTCCTACATACATTTATCTGGTATGCTTTATTATCTTCAGCATTGATACGGTGCCTCTAGCTACTTAGTCTCTGGTATTAGTCATTTTTTTCTAGGGACACTTCTCAACCGAAAGTATTAGGAGTCAACATTCGGGCGACTCTGGGCTCAAAGGACATGTACTTTACTTCAGCTCACAGCACGTTATTAGTTACAGTGCAATTGAGTAGACTGGTACGTGCCGGTATCAAATATTCCACTAGTGATAACATTCAAATCAAATTGCGGCTGAACCCGACACTGGCCGAAGATCTAAAGCTGCGTTCTGTGTTTCAAACTCTGTTGCTTGTATCATTCTATGTTATTGTGGTTCAATGGGTGCGATGAGGACAATGAATTCGCCAACGTTCTGTATGTATTGCTTCATTACACAAGAAGTTGCGACCAAGTACATTCTGGCGTCACTAGTGCGCCTTCGAACACGCGACCCACGTCTTCCAAATTACCTAGCACTCGCAAAAGCGGTGTCAGCAGATCCGACTGACTCTGCATCTGGTTTACACGGCCTAGTGTGTCGTCCCATTCGAAAATGACAGATCCCCGCACTACCAGTCGTTGACCGAGTAGTTTGGCAGCAAGTGATGCCGTAGGACAACATCTACGTCTGTGCACTCCCTCTTCCTGGATCAAATGCGGAAAAACCAAGCGCAATGACTGTGTAGAAATCGTGAGACTGGTGGTGACTGTAGCGACTACTGAGTTTTCAATTGGGCCTTTCTCCAGACGCTCGAGTTCGACAAAGATGTTGTTAAAGCAGAGCGAGAACACCATCCATCTCGTCAGTACCTCTTTAGGCCCACACACGAGACCGTCTCTTACGTTTGGTGCCATGGCTGACTCCAGTACATTTAACGCGCAGGTGTACTCCGCATCAGTAGGAGGTCGGAAACCATGTCGAAAGAGTCGAAAGTAGTCCGTTGCGGCACCCCAAAGTGTTTGTGATCCTGAGATACCGATGGAAGTGTACTGAAGCTGTTGCTCAAGCATTGCTATCTCTTCTTGAATCTTCCGAACGTCAATCTCGAGATTTTTAGTGTGTTCTCGTTGTTGTTTCCGATATTTCCTCTGCTGAATTCTTCGGCGTTTTCGGAGAAGAGCGTCAGATGTTTCCGTAGAAATCACGGACTCAGCCTTGGTCGAGTCATCGGTACTTGTTGCTTTCAGTCTCATCATATCCAGAGTGGAAGTGCCCAGGGAAGTAAGCTGATTTGCTTTAGAAGTCGGTGAAAGTCTATCGTCTTTGAATGGAGCTAGGATCTCCATACTCCCAGTGAAATCCGGTGAATACGTATGATGGTTTGCTCTTCCCTTGCGACATTGAGGTGTCGATGCGCGCTGTGGAACGTCTCGAATCAACGTGTCACCGAGTGACTTTTTGTTGGACACACAGAAGAAGTTGGCGTTCATCTTCGGTAATGTTGTCAACGACGTAATTAAATGCGTTATGACGGATGCTGCAACTCGGACGTTTTCAATGAGCGTTTTATTACGCCATTGTCGCCAAAGCGTAATCTTCTGCGTGCAGCCAAGACACTGAAGCATACCCACTCACGCCATCATAGGAAACATCTAACGCGAGATGCGAAAACTGATGCTCAAATTCAGCTGTATTTTCCATCCGCAATCCAACAGGGATACATATGATCATTTCTAACAATAATCTCTGTATTTCACTCAGTTTTTGTGCACGAAGATCGTTGTATTAGTACCGCCTCCTGGCCGGGTGTGGCGAGGAGCGTTTAAATAATTTCTGGTTGTTCTAGAGTAGTTGAGGTAAGGAAAATTGCAAAATGAGCAAGAAGACTTTCGGGCTTTCGTCGCGGCGGAACTGCTTGCTCTTGTAGTCAACCCTCGTCGTGGGTGGAACAAGTGGAGACAGTCGTTGCATTCTGAGAGTCAGACGCTGCGGTCAATGTCATATACTTGATGAATCCTTGCCTAATTACGTAAAAGGTTACTTTCACCAGGCCGTAGGCCAGCAAAAGTATACATATTAATACCTAACGAGTTGATATGAACATCTATTTTACGCAAGGCAGCACTGCTGCTGGTAGGGCTACTAATGTTATTAGTGGTGTTACTGGGACTGACCATTCGAATAATGATTCAAGGGTTATTAATAATCGTATATTCACACGTGCATAAACTAGATCGTACATGACCATGTCTTACGTGAGCTCAGATGTTGCAGTGAAGCTATACGAGCGCGCATCCTCCTCCTCATGACCCCGACTTTACTTTAACAAGGCAACTCCTGCTGCTTTCAAAATATTTCAGTGGACCTCGACAGCTCCTGTGTATACCGAATTCCATTCGCTATGTCCTCTACATGTTATGGCATACAAACTACCAATACAGACCAGGCATCGACTGTCCACTATCCGACATGGCATTTATTGTTGCTCGTTAGTCTCAGCTACAGCGTGAAAGTCGATGCGTTGCCTTAAAGCGATCTTGCGAGCACCATGACGCTTTAAACAGGTTGATATTAGCTGCTTCCGCAACTTCAAGAGCTTGGAGACGCAACATCGTCGGTATCACAGGCACGCCCTAATCACGTAGATCATTTATCCAACCTACTAAATTCATTTCCTCCTCTTTTGGTAAGATTGCAGCCTCATCTTTCTTACGAGACTTTTCTTTTTGCTGCAACCATTCTCATTACATGGTCCTTTTCGCCCGATTTCTCCGCCATGATAAAATGAGTGTTCGACGGCTATTGGACTTTGACTGAGGCAGCTCTAGGTAGAAATGGCTGATTGTTTGCTGTACATCGTTGTAGGGTTGCCACTAGTTGGCAAAATGAGCTGCGGGAAACACGTTTCGAAGTGCTGTATTTGATAACAAAGGACGCGCACAGGTGGGTGGTGTATGCCATAACATATAGAAGGTCATAACAAAGGGGATTCGGTACTTTCAAAACGAAATAGTTAATCAACATTCCTTCAGGGATTACAGATATTGTAAAGCGCACACATACCGATTCGAAACAGTGTTTTGATACCGATGGGTATTGATTGCTGCATAAACCTATCGATACTTCAATCTGGAAACTCTTGTCGCTCACTAAAGTTCTACCAGCCTCTCAGGTATTGTCGACGCCGAGTTGTAATAGTGGTGCGCCCTTGAAATAACGAGATCAGCGAGTTAATTGATCCGATCAGGCCACCCCATCCATATCCATAATACGTCCCTCCCCCGTACGTACGACCGCGACCACCTCTACCACCTCCGCCACCTCTACCGCCACCCCTGCGTTCCTCTTCGCTGCTCAACTGCGTGAAGTTGTAGACGTTGGGATCCGAATTGGAATTAGAAAAAGCAGACCCAGAAACAGCCAACTCGGCGAGATTGTAGATACTTCCAGAGTCCACACTGTCGGCTTCATCAATCGTGATCTTCATTCGTCCGGTGAAGTTGCCGTGCTTGAAAACTAATGATTCAGTTGTTACCGTGTTAATCGCCGTGTCTTTATGGAACTTGTCCTTAGAGACCCCAGCGGTGGCAAACTCGTTAGCGTTACTAGCGAGTACTAGAGCAAACGCAGTCACAAGATGCACACGCATCTTGAATGGAGATTCACTAGGAGATTATCAGCGGGTTGTTCACAAGAAAGTTAATTGTGGAATGTCTTCGTTTATTTATTATGTCGCGATGAATGAGTTTATCCACACAGGAAATATCCCATCCCTAGATGGCTTTTGCCCGTGGGATACATGCCTCAGGGTGGCTTTTTTACTCTTCTTTCCCTGTTCTCCTGCAGGCTCGACGTGTTAGAGATCAGCTCCCAATATTGCGGAAATGCAGCCCGGATGAGCTCTCTGCGAAATCATGAGCATGTCGTACGAGTTGATACAGAATCATTCCAATTTGCATTTCGCTATCCTATTCAGAATTCCCAGTGAATTACTTTCATGCAATGAGAATGATCCCCTCTGTCATCAGGAAGCAAACGTTGCCATAACCCACGATAAAGCAATCATTTGATTCTCACTATATCGGGATGGTATAAGTGTATTGGAATGACCCATTTTGAATAGCCACGCTGGCTCTGCTTAAAGGTACATACTGAATTTCCTTTGCTATGGCATACGACAGTTAGTACCAACAGACCAGGCGGCGACTGTCCTATCTGAAATGAACGCGCGAGGCCTAAAACGAATGGAGGTTTATCTGTAGTCTGAAGTGTTCACTAAAGGCCGAAATGAAATGGCATTTATTGTTGCTCGTTAGTCTCATCCACTGCGCGAAACATGTCATCCAAATCGTCATCTACACTAAAGAATATATCTTCTTGTAAAGCAGCCCCACCCGGAGCACTTTTCGGTAGCGTTCTCGTAGGGTTCAGTCGTGATGTCCTCGCTATCATCACATTGCTCAACTAATCTACTTTTTCTGAAACCAACACGTATTGCAGCGGATGATACATCTCCCCAAGTGATGTTAATCCACTCTTATAATTCCGACTATTGAACTTTAACTGAGGCAGCCCTGGGTAGAAATGGTTGATTGTTATCTGTATATCGTTATAGTTGGTGAGATGATTCAGGGCATTTAGTTTGTGGAAGGAGGCATAAGACGACGCAGTGTTCGCCTCCACCGTCGACCGTAGCTTCTGGTAGACGACGTCGCCCATTTGGTCTTCATCACTGTACGGGAGCCATTCGTTGGCAAAATGAGCTGCGGGAAATACGGTTCGAAGTGCTGTACTGTATGTGATAACAAAGGATGTACACAGGTCTTTCCCGTTTAGCCGCTGATTGGATAGCATTTAGAAGGTCATAACAAATGGAATTCGGTACTTGGATTGTTAGAGTAAGTCGGGACGAAGATGCACGTGCATATCTTCACTCCGACATCCGAGTTCACGTAAAACATTGACAGGCGCGATCTAAGTTATGCACACGTGAGAGACCATCTCCGATAACCCTCGAGCCATTCTCCAATGATTCGCCAGCAAAATTGACGAATCGTAACAACATCACGAATAACATCCGTAACCCTAACTATTGTCGGTAGCCGATATTATTAATACTACCATCTATTCGTCATTTATTATTAACATTATTGTGGTTAGCAATCATCTTATCCATTCACGTTGGAAAATTCAGGGAAATACAGCTGGGAGAATGTGTATGTCATTATTCGCATCTGACCTACATTGTAGTGAAGTGGAATGTTCACTACTAGTAGTGAATCACTACCGAGTTCACGTAAGACATGGGCACGTGGGATCTAAGCTATGGACGCTCGCGATTACGATTACCCTTGTGTCAACCTCCGAATGATCCATCAGCATCACAACAACACCAGTATCACAATCTGTTGCAATGCTGCCTTGCGTACAGTTCAATATCCGTTTATTATACTCGTCAGTTAATATGCAGAGATTATTGTTAGAAATGATCATATGTATCCCTGTCTAATCACGTTGGATTGCGGATGGAAAATACAGCTGAATTTGAGCATCAGTTTTCGCATCTCGCGTTAGATGTTTCCTATGATGGCGTGAGTGGGTATGCTTCAGTGTCTTGGCTGCACGCAGAAGATTACGCTTTGGCGACAATGGCGTAATAAAACGCTCATTGAAAACGTCCGAGTTGCAGCATCCGTCATAACGCATTTAATTACGTCGTTGACAACATTACCGAAGATGAACGCCAACTTCTTCTGTGTGTCCAACAAAAAGTCACTCGGTGACACGTTGATTCGAGACGTTCCACAGCGCGCATCGACACCTCAATGTCGCAAGGGAAGAGCAAACCATCATACGTATTCACCGGATTTCACTGGGAGTATGGAGATCCTAGCTCCATTCAAAGACGATAGACTTTCACCGACTTCTAAAGCAAATCAGCTTACTTCCCTGGGCACTTCCACTCTGGATATGATGAGACTGAAAGCAACAAGTACCGATGACTCGACCAAGGCTGAGTCCGTGATTTCTACGGAAACATCTGACGCTCTTCTCCGAAAACGCCGAAGAATTCAGCAGAGGAAATATCGGAAACAACAACGAGAACACACTAAAAATCTCGAGATTGACGTTCGGAAGATTCAAGAAGAGATAGCAATGCTTGAGCAACAGCTTCAGTACACTTCCATCGGTATCTCAGGATCACAAACACTTTGGGGTGCCGCAACGGACTACTTTCGACTCTTTCGACATGGTTTCCGACCTCCTACTGATGCGGAGTACACCTGCGCGTTAAATGTACTGGAGTCAGCCATGGCACCAAACGTAAGAGACGGTCTCGTGTGTGGGCCTAAAGAGGTACTGACGAGATGGATGGTGTTCTCGCTCTGCTTTAACAACATCTTTGTCGAACTCGAGCGTCTGGAGAAAGGCCCAATTGAAAACTCAGTAGTCGCTACAGTCACCACCAGTCTCACGATTTCTACACAGTCATTGCGCTTGGTTTTTCCGCATTTGATCCAGGAAGAGGGAGTGCACAGACGTAGATGTTGTCCTACGGCATCACTTGCTGCCAAACTACTCGGTCAACGACTGGTAGTGCGGGGATCTGTCATTTTCGAATGGGACGACACACTAGGCCGTGTAAACCAGATGCAGAGTCAGTCGGATCTGCTGACACCGCTTTTGCGAGTGCTAGGTAATTTGGAAGGCGTGGGTCGCGTGTTCGAAGGCGCACTAGTGACGCCAGAATGTACTTGGTCGGAGCTTCTTGTGTAATGAAGCAATACATACAGAACGTTGGTGAATTCATAATTGCGATTGTCAAAGGTATGCGAACGAGGCTTGGTAGTAGACGATGTGAGTGGATGAATGGAAATCCGAAAGTGAGTTCGATTTAGGTTAGTGTCATTGCTACTTGCTACCGCCTACAGTTCCTACAGTCTTTTAGTAATCCTACTGTTACGGTCCAAATGATTTGAGGCGCGGCCAAATGATTTGTGCGAAGCGTAAACACGATGCACATCATAGGATTCACCAAATTGAAGTTGAGAGCCAATCACATTACACGATCCCAAAAGATCCACCAATCAGGTTGCTCCATTCCCGTTTCTTCAACTATGGCCCTCACAAGGCACACGCCCGGTACGTGCGTGCCGCGTGCCTAACGTAGAGGTCCAGCGTAGAGGTCCAGTCGAACAGACAGCGAAGTGCAACCACAACACCCCCACTCAATTCGATGTTTCGAACTTGGGACCCACGTTGCTCTGCATGAGCAAAAAGCGTAGCGTCTTCGTCGATAGACCCTTGGTGAGGAAATCAGTGAGTTTGTTCTTGGATTCTTCGTAGGTCAACTCGACCTCACCACTTACAATCTTCACGTGAATGATATTATCGCGAACATCAATATGCTTGGTGCGGGTTTGGTAACCGACATTCTTTGCCAACGCCATGGCACCTTGGTTGTCTTCGTGGATCACCGTAGGTCCATGTTGCTCAGCGCCAATGTCCTTGAGTAGACGTCGCATCCATACAACTTCCTTGATGCAATCACTAAGCGCCATGTACTCGACCTCAGTAGAACTTAGAGCGACCGTCTTCTGGAATGTCGATCTCCACACCACAGGTGCACCGCACATCATGAGCATTACCCGCTCACCGAACGTCTGTCATCGCGATTGCCGGCCCAATCAGCATCTGAGTAAGCAGTTAGTTCTGTCCCCATGCGTCCGTCGTATGTGATGGTCACATCCTTCGTCTTCAGCAAATAGCGCACCACCTTGATACCAACATCCCAGTGTCGCTGACCGGAATTTTTGAGGTATCGGCTCAACTTGGCAACGGCAACAGCAATGTCCGGTCGAGTTCCACATGCCAGGTACATGAGGCTTCCCACCAACGAGCGATAAGGTTTTGACTTCATCTTTGCTTTGTCATCGTCACTCTGTGGTTCGTCAGCCTTGGTCAGGTGGACACTCGGATCAAGTGGGGTGAGGCTTGGTTTTGCGTTCTCTTGACCAAACCTTTTGAATATAGACTCGGTGTACGCTCGCTGGCAAATGACCAACGCCTTCCGTTCCATGTTATAGTCGATCTCAATACCGAGAATGAAGCGCGCACGACCGAGGTCCTTGATCCGAAATTTCTCAGCAATTCCTGCCTTCACCGACGCAATGATGTCCCTCTCACGTGACGCAATCAACATGTCGTCCACGTAAAGACACACGATGCACTCGCTGTCATCTTCACCTCTTGTGTAGACACATGGGTCTGCATCAGCAGCCTTGAACCCCATTGTCTTGAGATGTGCGTCTATGGTCTCGTTCCACACACGTGACGCCTGCTTAAGTCCATATAGACTCTGGAGCAGTAAACATACGACGTCACCTTATCCTTCTGTGTCCGCCAAAGACAGAAGCTCTTGTAGGCGTTCTGGAAGCTCCATGTAGATCTCCTCTTCCAGTTTGCCATATAGAAATGCTGTGTCGACGTCACACTGCTCAATCTCGAATCCTTCTGCGCAACAGTTAGCGAGTTTCGTACGAATCGAGTTGAAGTAAGCCAGTGGTGCATACGTTTCGTCGTAGTCAATGCCATGACATTGCGAATACCCCTTTGCCACCAGACGTGCCTTGTGTCGAATGACCTTTCCCGCCTCGTCGCGTTTCAACGCGAACAACCACTGGCAACCAATCGGGCGCTGGTGCGTTGGTCTTGGTACCAACTTCCAGGTCTTGTTTGCAGTGAGCGACCCCAGTTCACTTGCAATAGCCTTCTTCCACTCTTTAGCGTCCACGCTTGTAGTGGCTTCGTATGACTTTTGGACACCTTCCATTGCAGCCATAGCTTGACCGTTCTCGATTGCGAGCTGGTCTTCGTTTACCTTTGCTCTTTCCTGGATCAATCTTTGTCGTTTCGTGGTTTCAGTCATCGACGATGCCACTATTTGTTTCTTGCGTGCACTCGCCTCCTCAGGATCTTCAGTCTCGTCAATGGGGCGAGTGCGCGAGCGAGTAATCATGGGATTGGTAGAACCGTATGGTACCATCACACCATCCATTACGGTGTCATGTTGAAGTGGGATAACGTCACTACCTTCAGTCACGGTCGGAACGATCTGCCGTGTGTCCACCGATCGTTGTCTAGCTTGTACAGGAACGCTTGTTGGTTCTTCATCTTCATCTTGACGAACGATCAAATGACCAGATGTACCCGTCTCCATGAACTTGACAGTGCGCACGATTCGCACCTTTCCCGTTGTCACGTTCATGACACGGTATCCTTCACTCCGTCTTCGTATCCCATGAATCGACACTTGAACGCCTTCGCATCGAGCTTTCGGCGTTTCTCGTTAGGGATGTGTGCGTAGCCAAGTGCACCAAACACCTTCAAGTTCTTCAGTAGCGGCTTGGTCTTGTACACGATCTCGTAGGGCGTCTTGATTGTCACCGAATATGGGATCCGATTGATGATCCAGGCTGCGGTGTTAACAGCTTCTGCCCACCACTTCTTGTCAACGCTCTCATGGTAGAGCATACAGCGAGCCATCTCCACTAGGCTCCGGTTCATGCGCTCAGCAAGTCCGTTTTGCTGAGGCGCGTACGGTACCGTCTTCTCGTGCTTGATGCCACAGTTGTTGAGGTAGGCCTTGAACTGTCGACCTGTGTACTCTCCACCGTTGTCCGAACGCAGACGCTTGATCCTTTGTCCCGTCGCGTTCTCTAACGCTGCCTTGAAGATCTTGAACTTCGACAGCACATCTGACTTCGCTTTCATGAAGTAGACAGTCACGTGGCGTGAGTAATCGTCGATGAATGTGACGACATACGTGCAACCGCCAGATGTCTTGGTCTGCATCGGACCCATTACGTCCGTGTGCACGAGGTCAAGTACACCAGCGCTTTTGACAAGCTTCTCCGGATATCGTGGAAAGTCGTCGGCTCTCATCTTGCCCATGCAGCAGCCTGCACAGATAGCATCACTATTGACACCATCCGCAACTTCAGGCACTCCATCTGCCATGGTCAGTAGCTGTTCGTAGCGCTTAAGCGGGATGCGGCCTAGACGTGCGTGTACTACAGCCCACGGCTCCTTACGAGGTGTCATCGCGACATTGCACACCTCGTCCCCCACTGTCTTCAGCTTGTAGACATTTCCGCAGCGCATTGCCTCCATAACCTTAGCGTCGCCATAGTGAAAGACACACTTGTGTTTGCTGAACTGCGCGACAACATTTTTCTCGACCAGCTTCGACTCCGAGATGAGGCTTCCTTCAACTTCGGGGATGTAGAGAACATCCGATAGCGAGACGGTCTTTCCGTCCATCAGCTTCAGCCTGACTGTGCCCGTTACAACTGCGTCAATCTTGGTACCATCCGCTATGGTGGTGCGGACTGGCGTCTTCAGGTCCTTCATGGACACGAACATGTCCCGGACACTGGTCATGTGCGAGCTTGCACCGGAGTCGACGAGCCATTCCGATCTGCTCATCGCACCCGTAGCCGCGAATGCGAAGTCGTGTCTTTCCTCTTGGGCTACTTGTCCACGCTCCTCGTCAGACTTTTTCTTGCGGCACTCAAATTCCTTGTTCCCTTGCTTCTTGCAGTAGAAGCACTTGCCAACAAATCGCCACATGCTACCATTGTCCTTCTTCTTGACCGCGAAAGCTTTCTCTCCACCCGATGACGATTCATCCTAGGCTGCAACACCAGAAAGTGCTTGTATCGCGATCGTTCAAGATTGCACACCTGTGCACTTCGTGACACAATTTCATTTACACAGACTCTAGTTGAGTGGTCCCAACCTCTGTTAGTAGCCCTCTAAGAAGAACAGCACCTACAAGAGCTATCTCGGCTAACGCAGGAAATCCCTGAGAATTTTTTGGCGTACTTATTTTTTCCTTTTTGCAATGCAAGTTGTTATGTGTGCGTAAATAGTTCAAGTACTGGTTGCTCGAATTTTCTGTCGGCTCCGACCTGTGAACTCCCTCCTCTGGTCCCCAATTTATCAGGTGTAATTTACTATCTTCAGCATTGATACATTATCTCTAGCTATTTAATGTCTTATATTGTTCTAATTCACTGGAGACACTCTTCAACCGAAAGTATCAGGAATCGATATCCGCGCCTCTCTGGGTTTAAACATCCGATATGTACAGTGATTACAATTACTTAAGCTCACAGCACATAGTTGCTCTTGAGCCATTGGCTAAACTACAATTGATAGCATTCTATAGCGGTATTAACCATTCTACTAGTGGTATCTTTTTATTCAGCTGAGCCTGACACTGCCAAAAGGACTGAATCTGCATCCTGTGTTTCAAACTCTGTTGCTTGTATCATCGGATGCTATTGTGGCTCAATGGGTGCGACGAGGGCAATGAATGCTGTGGCTGCACTTCGCTGTCTGTTTGACTGAACCTCTACGCTGGTCCTCTACGTTAGGCACGCGGCACGCACGTACCGGGCGTGTGCCTTGTGAGGGCCATAGTTGAAGAAACGGGAATGGAGCAACCTGATTGGTGGATCTTTGGGGATCGTGTAATGTGATTGGCTCTCAACTTCAATTTGGTGAAACCTATGATGTGCATCGTGTTTACGCTTCACACAAATCATTTGCTCGTGCCTCAACTCATTTGGCCGCGCCTCAAATCATTTGGTCGCGCCTCAAATCATTTGGACCGTAACAGTAGGATTACTAAAAGACTGTAGGAACTGTACGAGGTAGCAAGTAGCAATGACACTAACCTAAATCGAACTCACTTTCGGATTTCCATTCATCCACTCACATCGTCTACTACCAAGCCTCGTTCGCATACCTTTGACAATCGCAATTATGAATTCACCAACGTTCTGTATGTATTGCTTCATTACACAAGAAGTTGCGACCAAGTACATTCTGGCGTCACTAGTGCGCCTTCGAACACGCGACCCACGCCTTCCAAATTACCTAGCACTCGCAAAAGCGGTGTCAGCAGATCCGACTGACTCTGCATCTGGTTTACACGGCCTAGTGTGTCGTCCCATTCGAAAATGACAGATCCCCGCACTACCAGTCGTTGACCGAGTAGTTTGGCAGCAAGTGATGCCGTAGGACAACATCTACGTCTGTGCACTCCCTCTTCCTGGATCAAATGCGGAAAAACCAAGCGCAATGACTGTGTAGAAATCGTGAGACTGGTGGTGACTGTAGCGACTACTGAGTTTTCAATTGGGCCTTTCTCCAGACGCTCGAGTTCGACAAAGATGTTGTTAAAGCAGAGCGAGAACACCATCCATCTCGTCAGTACCTCTTTAGGCCCACACACGAGACCGTCTCTTACGTTTGGTGCCATGGCTGACTCCAGTACATTTAACGCGCAGGTGTACTCCGCATCAGTAGGAGGTCGGAAACCATGTCGAAAGAGTCGAAAGTAGTCCGTTGCGGCACCCCAAAGTGTTTGTGATCCTGAGATACCGATGGAAGTGTACTGAAGCTGTTGCTCAAGCATTGCTATCTCTTCTTGAATCTTTCGAACGTCAATCTCGAGATTTTCAGTGTGTTCTCGTTGTTGTTTCCGGTATTTCCTCTGCTGATTTCTTTGGCGTTTTCGAATAAGAGCTGTAGTTACTGCTACAACGGTTTGAAGGTCAGCCTTGGTAGAATTGTTAGGACCCGTCGCTAGCAACCTCACCATATCCAGAGAGGAGATGGCTGTTGCCGTAAGCTGCTTTATTGTAGAAGTCGGTGACACTTGATTAGCGTTGAATGGAGCTAGGATCTCCATACTCCCAGTGAAATCCGGTGAATACGTATGATGGTTTGCTCTTCCCTTGCGACATTGAGGTGTCGATGCGCGCTGTGGAACGTCTCGAATCAACGTGTCACCGAGTGAGTTTCTGTTGGACACACAGAAGAAGTTGGCATTCATCTTCGGTAATGCTGTCAACGACGTAATTAAATGCGTTATGACGGATGCTGCAACTCGGACGTTTTCAATGAGCGTTTTATTACGCCATTGTCGCCAAAGCGTAATCTTCTGCGTGCAGCCAAGACACTGAAGCATACCCACTCACGCCATCATAGGAAACATCTAGCCATAACAGTTGTTTAACCATATGAAAGGACATAAAGCTGTTAAATATGAAGTATAAAATATGGTTTACTCTTATTGTAACACTTCTGCGATTCTATCGGTCCAATAACAGTTAAGATGGATATATGTCGAAAACAACAATGACTGACAGAGGCTACACCACTAGTTGTTTATTTATAGGGTTTCATATCAAAGTCTCACGATGAGCTCTAAGGTTATTTATAACCGATAGATTCATATACTAGGTATGTACTATTACAGCGTGAGTCAACCCGCTCTAGTTGAAGTGCTAGAAACATTCGTGACGCGGTAGAGTAAGAAATGAAGCTGACGGCAGCGACAGGGTTTGAAGAGTAGGGTGTCTGCGGTGTGGGAGTTTACATGTAGTAGGAAGGAGCTGGCTAGTAGCTCAGAGTCGAATCTGCACAGGAGTGTGCAAACGAAGTACGCAGGAAGAGGACAGGAAGATTTTGGAGTAAGCGCGTTGAGTTTGTTCTGACTAAAAGCCGTTCCTCGATACTTTGTAACAGGGTTATTGAGTGCAAACACGCGTTACGACTTTGCCGTTTATTAGCGCTGTCTTGGAAGTTGAAATGCAAGTGGGTAAGATACAAACAACCCATAATGCAGAAAACGACGTCGGCGAAACCGTTTGACGTTCAGGGGAACAAGGATGGCCTGCCAGTCAACTGGAACGGGCGAGATTGGATTCTCTGCAAATGCACAATGACGAGGTACCTGGCATGTTACGAGGTGAAGGACGGCGAGTGGAGAATGGATGACATTTGCGGTCAGCGTGTTCAGTACTAGAACACAGTAGGAGAAGAAGAGGAACGAAGATTGATGCTGCAAGATCAACTACTGGCAAAACTCATATCAAGCTCATTATCCTGCACTCTCGTGCGGCAAGTGATGCGATACTACTACGGCTCAGAGATATGGGAATAACTTTCGAAGAGGTATGAAGGGCGTGAAAAAGCGACGATAAAACTCTACACACAGCGAACGCTTCGCCAAAAAACTAGATAGCGCGTCGTGCCGTCCTGGAGCTGACGTCGAAATTCATTTACAGTACGTGATGTCGCTACGCAAACAACACGCTGCTTTGGATGCAGATATGAGTGATGTTTGGATGGTAGACCTGATGATTCGATCGATGTCTCAACAGCCGTATTACGAACAACGCCAGACTCTCATGCTACTTGGGGGTATACAAACTCGAAGTACACCACAGGAAGCCAAGGCAATGATAGTCACCTTGGATAAATCTCCCAGGTGGAGAAGCACATTCACACACGGAGGGAGTTACCATCCGGGCAAAATTGTGGAAACCGTGACAAAACGCTACCAGCCACTCACAGCAAAAGCCGAATGAAGCAAGAAGACTCGCATTCAAGCGGTGAAGCCAAGAAACCTAAAACCTTCAGAAGTAAAAGTAACGATAGTCGATCGGCAACAAGCGAAGGTAAATACACCAATAAGCGCGAAGGGAAACTTAAGCAGTACTACATGGACCGCGAGGAAGGAAATTGTTTCGTGTGTCACAAACCAGGACATCAAAAGCAGAACTGCCCCGCAAAAGAGAATGCTAACTCCAACGATGAAGATGGATAATCACTCTGTTCAGTAACATCAGGAGTTACAACGGCAGGAGACGACACACGTAAACCGGGTTAATATCGAACTGAGTGCTGGGTCTCTGACTGTGCCGCTATCCGGCACCTCGTTGGTGACAAACGTTATTTCGCGAAGTATCGGAAGCTCTCCGATCGCGAAAAGCAAAAACACATGGTACGAGGGTTTAACGGGACAACCGTGCCAATAGGAGTTAGTGCTGTCAATTTATGCGTGCGAGTGGAAGGGAATATCTCCACGTATGACTGGAGAACGTATTTTACTCACCTGGACACCAAAATTGGTTGTCACAGTCGGTTCCACGGGCAAGGGTTTGACGTGGAATACGACAACGCGAAGAGATGCTACGCAAATATCGGGAAAATAGCGTTGTTCTCAAGGTAGACATGCATCGCACGGGCTTATGGATCTTTGCGGTACAGAACAATTTTCGCTCTAGACAACATGATGACACTGCACCAAGTAGTACGGTGAATTTTGCTCTCAGTGATCGAGTAGCTGATCGGCAGTGTTGGCACGACCGATTTGGCCATCTGTGTCCACAGTACATAAAGAAAATGGCAGATAAAGGACTCGTGAATGGCATCACTCTGCGCAAACGACAGTTCGACATGTGTGAAGCTTGTCAAGTTGGTAAACAAAGCGCAAAAGCGCCTGCAAAGCGCCTGGGCAGATATGTCAAAAAGCGAAACCAATTGGTGTTTGCATATCTTCTTTTTCCACCAAGCAATTATAATTGCGCGCGATTCACCGCAGTTCTCGTGATTATAGATGCACATATTCGGTTCTTGACAGTCTATCCAGTAAAAACGAAGTTATCAAAAAAAGATCAATCCGTTGATGCGCAGATATATAGCGTGGGCGGAGCGCCAGTGGCCACAAGATCCTGTGAAAGAGGTTTTCACTGATGGAGGTGGTGAGTTTGATAATGCTGACATGACAACATGGTACCAACGCCACGGTAATATGTTCACCCCATCTCATACCTCGAGATGGTCGATAGAAGCCATAAGACGTTAAGAGGCATGCTAAAATCGATGATGAAAGAATCGGGCCTGCCTACGTCATTCTGGGTTGATGCACCTCACTGTATATCTAGAATCGCGCGTACTCCAACGCCATAAACGGCATCCCATATGAAGCAATGTGGAACCGCACACCAGACATTCATCACCTTCAAAAACTCGGAGCATTAGCCTATGTCCACATCAAGGTGGGTACAAGTTTGCAGATGATTGCAAAGTAGGATTCGTACTTGGATACCGGGAGGAACAGCTCGGATGCAGAGTATATTTTCCTACTGAAGGAACAGTCCAACACGGTACCCAAGTCGCTGTGAACGAACAAGTACTTTATCGAGATCGATTTGAGCGTGAACACTTTTTATGAAAACGTCGCGCAGTGAGCACTTAATGCTTATCCAGACTTAACAAAAAATGGACGAAGTGATTACGACCTTCCAGTCGTAGGCGGGCATGGAGCCGATGTACGGTCATGGCCTGAAAAAGAGAGGGTCCGTGGTGTAGATGCTAGTCCAGAAGTGGGTAAGGCCAGTTGGGTACAACGAGCACCACCAGAACTGAACGACACAATGGTCTTCGAGCAAAACAGCTGCAAACATAACTGTGAAGAAAGTACTAGTGGACAAGACCCAGGTAGCAAACCCAGTTCTGTCGACGTATCGTGTCAAGAAGAAACGAATTACATCAAACGCAAACCAGGCCTAGTGGAAGCCAATGCTATTCCCGAGATGACGAATGCGGAAGTATCAAATTCAGACCAATTAAGCGAAACGTTTGCAGTGTATACTGCATTAGCGTTCGTGACAGCAATGGGTGACTTGAAGAACACTATACAGCGGACATGGCACGAATCAGAAATCAGAGTACCTCGAACGTACAGAGAAGCAATGTCTTCTCCGCAACGAGAAGAGTGGTGGAAAGGTATGGAGCGCGAGCTCGCGGCCATGGAGAAGAAGGATGTACTGGAACTTGTTCCAGAGGCAGGGATTCCCTATGGAAAGAAGGCACAGGATACAATGCGGAGATACCAACTGAAGACGGATTGTGCAGGTAATTTTGTCCCGTTTCCGTCCAAGATTGTGCGCCAGTGGTGATAAACAGGAGCCTGGAATTGATTTTGTTGTTGGTGATATTTTTCACCTGTAGCAAGAATGGCATCATTTAGACTGAGTGGCATCATTTAGACTGTCTGTGGCGTTGTGTATCGTGATGAAGTTGAATCCGTTCCAATGTGACATCAATACCGCTTACTTGAACGCCAAACTAAAAATTGTCCATTTTATCAAGAAAACCGCGGGATTCCCACTCAAGAAAGGTTATGATACAAGGTGAAGAATGCTCTCGATGGATTACATCAGAATGAAAAGGAGTAGAATAATGCGCTACATAAGTGGTTGAACGATTATGGTTTGAATCAAAGCACAACAGAGCTGTATTCTCACTCGAAGGGTTTCTGCCATTTTACTGGTCTATGTTGATGATTTAGTTTGTGGTACCAATAGTGAGATGTAGAAGAATCACTTCTTTGCAGACCTCAACGCAAAATATGGCATCAAAGACCAAGACCGATTGCACAACTATTGAGGAGTCCAGGTAGAGTCTGATGGTGATGACATCCGGCTTCACCAGGAAAAGTACGCAAGATAATATTGAAGAGATTCGGATTTGAAAACACGCGTGGGTCCCGATCACTAATGGAAACAAACTTAAGCTGCAGGTAGCTACCGATGGGAAAGAAGGACCAGAAATTGATTATAGTGCAGCGATTGGATCGCAGTTGTATCTTGCTATGAGCACCCGTCCAGATCTAGCTTATTGTGTCGGTTACCTGAGTAGATTCACAGAACGACCAACTAGTGCTCACGGTGGAGCAATTAAGCGGGTTTGGAAATATCTCGCCGCTTCAACTGATCGCGGAATTCGTTTCCGACGTTCCGATACCAGAAATCCCCCGGAAGTAGTGAAAATTGAAGGTTATTGTGACGCTGACTGGGGAAATTGTCCCGACACTCGAAAGAGCATAACCGGTTACGTAATGAACGTAGACGGTGGATTAGTGGTTTGGGCTGCGCTACGGCATAGCGTTGTTGCGCAAAGCACAGCAGAAGCAAAATATATTTCTGCGTGTGAAGCGTGTCAGGAAGGGCGTGGTCTTACGAACATAGTGATGGAAGTTATACCAGATCGCACAGTACCGTTTACGTTAGGCATTGATAACCAAGATGCCATGGCGATGGCAGAGCATCCGGCTTACATCCGGAAGACTCGCCATATTAAACTGCGATATCATTATGTGAGAGACCAAGTCGCACAAAGTGCTGTGCAGTGTTCAAAGTTGAAGGCGAAAACAACCCAGCGGACCTATGCACTAAACTATTAAACTCAGTGCGGCTTATCAAGATGATAAAATTGATTGGTATGCACCCTGAGGCTCGGTCCACACCTCGTAAATCGCATCAAGCAAAACATGCTCAAAATTGGCTTGGCACTGGGCCAAACAACTCGATTATTCCGACGCTAACTCAGCGGAGGGCACCGTATTATAACGTGGGTCAATCCGCTCTAGTTGAAGTGCAAGAAACATTCGTGACGCGGTAGAGTAAGAAATGAAGCTGACGGCAGCGACAGGGTTTGAAGAGTAGGGTGTCTGCGGTGTGGGAGTTTACATGTAGTAGGAAGGAGCTGGCTAGCAGCTCAGAGTCGAATCTGCACAGGAGTGTGCAAACGAAGTACGCAGGAAGAGGACAGGAGGCTTTTGGAGTAAGCGCGTTGAGTTTGTTCTGACTAAACGCTGCTCCCCGAGAGAGACTTCGTAACATTACTCTTATTGTCACACTTCTGCGATTCTATCGGTCCTATAACAGTTAAGATGGGTATAGGTCGAAAACAACAATGACTGATAGAGGCTACACCACTAGTTGTTTATTTATAGGGTTCCATGTCAAAGTCTCACGATGAGCTCTAAGGTTAATAGTAACTGATAGATTCATATAATAGGTTTGTACATCAGATGCAAAAACCGATGTCCAAATTCAGCTGTATTTTCCATCTGCAATCCAACGCGATTAGAAGGGATACGCTATGGATGTTTCCGACAACTATCTCTGTATACGATGGTTTTAATTAACAGACGAATAGATATGAACCTCTACACAATGCAGCACTGCTACTGGTAGGGTTAGTGATGTTATTATGAGTATTTCTGGAGTTGACCATTCGGAGAACGATTCAAGGATTGATCGTAAACTCACGTGGGCAATAATTAGATCGTAAATATACATGTCTTACGCGAACTCAGATATCGCAGTGAAGTTACATTGGCGCGTGTATCCTCCTCGACATGGTCCCGACATTACTCTAACAATGCAATTTTGTACCATTGAGACAGCGTGACTAATCGAATTGGTCATTCCAATTTACAATCCCGAAATAGTGAATGCCAAGGGATTGCCGTTACCGAAATTCCTTTCTCAAAGGGTACCCACTTTACAAAGGGCACTAATCCGTACTTAGATTTGAAATACATTACAAAGAAATGCACACAGACGGTCACCAATCATAGCGAAGTCCTCGCTGGGTACTTCAGCCAAATTAAGTACCAATAACTTATCAACCAGTGCTGTGACATCGGCTTCATATATTACTGGGTACACCTGCGAAACTTGTAACCCGGTGGGAATTTTCATTAACATCACATTAATTATATCAGCGTATTCAATTTCGGGTTGGGTCAGTTCCCGCTAAAGTGATCCCAGAGAAGTTTTACTTTTACATAAGTTTTCGCTTGTGCTATAAAATATAATAGGCAATCTTGTATGCCACAATCCTTCTCTATTTGCGTAAATATAAAATATTCATTAGTGGTGCCACTTCACCTAAAACGGCATGCCCAAACTCATTCTGTAGTTCATGGTTTCTAATTCCTATCTTATTTGCTTGAATCGATCAATTGCATCGGCATGTCGCTACAGTGTCGACTGGAGGCGCCTTTTGAGAGATGTATCTTGGGATTCAATTCTCGCATAGCTATTGGCTACTGTAGTTTTCTTGGGATTTGACTGGGGCGACTTGAGAAAGGAATTTTGGTATAGATAAGGTCATTGTGCCTAAGCGAATGCAATCAGAGAGTGGCAGTAGATCCGAGTAGCAGTTAGCAGTTGGCATTAGTATATATGAAGTGTTTAGTAGGACGTAATTTGACTCGCAGTATCTACGATGTTCTAAGCAGAAATATAACAATAGAACCACTAATACATTTGCAGCACATGGTCTGTCGTGTTTGTTGAATATCCCCACCCTTAGTAGGGCGCCTTCCTAGCGTTGGGAACAGCGTTTATTAGGTTGGTGAGATGCCCAGTGCACAGTAGACATGATTTCCTCCTTTTCCCAAGTGGGGAATGGCTAATTCACTCGCTATTTTTCAAAAGTTATCTGCTAGTTTGAATTTGTAGGGTTGTCTCATTATTAGTGAAGCCGTGCGGTACCACGCTGTCCATGGCGACATTCTCGTCACGACTAAATTGACTGTCGGTGTTAAGATGCTGGTCGTACAACTTATTGGTAGGTACAACATGGTGCGTGCTGTAAAGTCGCACACAACTGAGAAGGTGATCAAGAACAAAGCACATAGTGAGATCAGTACTGGAATACGTGAGGGCCTTCGGATAGTAGTTTTTATTTTGCATCGGTAAGGGTAAACAGACTCGGCAAACAGCGTGGTGGAGGTCGAGTTGTAAGGCAGTAGTAACAAGGTTATGTTTCCTATCTGCTACTGTTCTGCAAACATCTAAACGTAACAGTGGGTTCCTTCACCCATGAAGTATTGGTTATCCGATGGAGTGATGGAGATGTTCGCTTCGCAGATCAAATGCAGAAGCATGTCCATGAGGCCCACACCACTGCGCGGTACACTTGCTACTGCATAATTCGTTAAGGTGACCGACACTGTTTAGGTAAATGAACGAGTAGTAGCAAGGTTTAGCTGGTACGGATATCGCTGGCAACATTCCGATCCGAAGATGTCGTTTCTACGATGGTGAATCTGCTGCCTGCATGCACTAAGTGGTTCCGTTACCACGAATTCAGGGTTGTAACTGCCAAGCTTCGCATGGATTATTATTGGTCCTCATTGGCGTAGCTTGTATTTCCTTTTTGGGCGTTCTAGATAAACACACTCCCGTTCTAAAGTCGATGCAGTAATTTCCCTACCACAACACATTGAGTAGGTGAACGGGATTGTATGCGATGGGCCATCATCGCCAACGGCTAACGTCCCCAGAAGCGCGATGTTACAACTGTCTAACCCGGGTAGAGTAATTTACAGCAGAGAATCGCCAGGCAGTAGAATCAACGGTATATTGAAAGTGTTCTTCGTCGTCGACGACCATAACCGCTATTTACTTCTCCCCATCTCTTCCTCTCGCTCTGAGACTAGCGTTATTTAAGGAAGTCAAGTGACACCTCAATTCATACTCACAGCGCTTGAACTACCGTGTGGACATCTCCAGTTTTGTTGGAACTTCCAACAGAAGCGGTTGGAAGCAAGTTGACACTATAGGTGGCCGACACATTGACTGTAAGTTATCCTCTTGACGCCCGCCGTGGGTAACTCAGTAGTTTATAGAAGTTGAAGTTACTGTCAACACGTCAAGTTTGTTCTGTAACCTTCATGTTTAGGCTTCCTGAAGAAGAGACTCTAGCTGCTGATGCGAGTGATTCCACATATGTTCTAGGTGGTCGACGGAAGTAAGACGCTCTTTGTCGAGGTTGTCGAGTGTTTCTTCTTACACGTACCACTGGTGCTTCGACTCACCAGTGTGGAATTCATTCTCCAGCTTGACGATTACCGTGGTAACTAAGCAGTCATCTAAGATGTGCCAGTATCCAGAATGGGAACTGGATTCTGGATTACTTCAAGATCTGCAAGACGACGTGGCCAAGGAAAACAAGTTTAGTGGTATCTGCAAGACGACGTGGCCAAGGAAAACAAGTTTAATGGTAGGATAGTTAACATTTGGAATTTAGGAAGAGATAGGCAACTTCATTTAGTGTTGAAGCTGTTAGCAATCCAGTGAGCTCCAGCAAGCAGGCTAGCGAACCGATAAGGCCTCATTCAATCTAACTTTTCAATTTCCTCTTTAAGCGTCAAGTGCCTCGACAGGTATCGGTCCATGCCATCCTCCGCCTCCACACAGCGCCTGTCTGCGCTGCTGCCTCACCCTCCACGCTTCCGCTTACGCCACGTGACACGAAGATGACGAAAGAGATCACCACCAACACCCCGTACGTCGTGGCCATGAGCGCCCCTAAGCTGGAGAGGGACACTACACCATTCTTGCCAATCGAATTGGCAACTACAAAATGTTGGCAGCGAGATGACAAATGATCATAGCGGTAGTCTGCTATCAGTGCACTAGTTAAATGATAGTAATTTGGAGACAAACGCACGGTACCGTCACAATTGCAAAGCAAATTATCGACTTGATGGCCAACCGCCCGAATTGCTTCACGTCAATTTGATCTCAACAACCAACAACGAAAACACGAGCGGGAAGACTACGGGTTGGGTGGCCGTTTAAAGAGTTGAGCCATCGGAAGATGACGGATTGGATGGTTGTATAAAGTGTTGAGCCATCGGTGCAGCTTTAACGGAAAACGTAGGCTCGTAAGCTCCGAGGATGATGTCGATGATGGCACCCACGATGATCCAGAACGTCAAGGTCGTCAGAATAGCTCGAGGCAGTGACGTCTTAGGTGGAGCTACTGGGTTCAAGCTCTGGTACGCGTCTATTATCGTTTTAGTGGGTAAGTTCAAAAATGAAGCGAAGTTCGAAATAATTTGTTAGGTATGTCGGTACACGAACGTTACATATGTACACTCGATTGGACGTTCAAGATGACCTAGGACACCTGGACACTCGGATTTGTGATCCTCACATAATTCAGAACAAGAATAAATAGACTCAACCACTATTCGATTCATGCAGTTCCGTCCTGTACAAAAGCTCGATATCCAGCGTGTTACCGCTATTTAAATGGCTTGGCTTCCTGTGAACGAAGCTATCAACCAGAAGGTGGTCCGTTTTAGGCAAAATGTAAACAGTGACCTCTTCACTGTCGCCTGCGATGCAACCGGAGGAATTGTGGGCTTTATCAAAGGGACTCTAATAATTTCACAGGAAACCATCGAAAACGTTTACGATTCTGACGGATCGACGCTCTGCATTCGATCGGTGGTGGTGGACCCCACGTTCCGTCGTCAGGGAATCGCATTAAAGATGCCGAAACAGTACGTGGAGAGAGTGTACAGTCAACAACACAAGTTAGTCGCATCGTACTGATCTCCAAATGTCACCTCATCGAGCTCTTCATCGCTGTGACTGGGATGTCGTGGTCTGTACACGGGCAGGGCGACCAGCTCCGATTAGTATTTGACTATGAGGCTGCGCGGCAAATAGCGTTTGTTCAGGTGGATGCATTCACACATGAACTGTTTCAAGGCAATCCAGCGGCAGTGATTTTGCTACAACCGTCGACATTTCATCGCAAGGATTAGAATGAATGGATGAAGAAAGTGGCTTGAGAGAAAACAGTCGGTGCAACGGCGTTCACAGCACCACTGGTGGCAAGATTGTTGAGTATGATGTCACACCGGTGGTTGAACTGACCCTGTGTGGCTACGGTACGCTGTCGACGGCTGCATCTCTGCTGGATCGATGTGCATAGCTTTCAACGCACGCCATTCGCAACTACAATCAGTACGTGTTTGTTGGAAACCGCATAATGTCGAAGGAATTTATTTGGTTCATATGCGGGTCCTCGTCACATAAACGATCAACCGTACTTAATAAGATTGTGTTGACCACTTGTGGTGACCGGGTGAGAACTGGTCGCTCTCATTTACAGATTCATAAGCCAGAAGTCAAGGCTCCACGAAGCCATGCCACAGCCTGCCCAGAGACAATTTTAATGCTTACTCCCAGCTCACCCTGACCAGAAAGTAGCTCATACTCTCGCCAAAACCCACGTCAGCGCCACCCCTGCCAAGGTAGTAGTCGCGCTCGCAACCCCAGCCACAGTTCCACTTCTCATGGTTGCAGCTCGAGTCACTGCAGGCTGAGTCGTCGTATTCACAGTCTTAGTCCTCGTAGCGCAAGTCGCAACCGCTGGGGTCAAGGGTGCAACGGCCGCAACTCGGGTCAGTGCAGCACAAGCCGGGACAGCCCCAGTCGTCGCTCATGGTCATTGCGCAGGGGTGATCGCGAGCGCGGCTTGAATCGCCACCGCACCAGTAGTTATGGAGCGATCTTATGATCCATCAACGCATCCGCTCCGACTACTCGCCTTCACCATCTACGAACGGTTGCGACTACACCTACGGACGGTTGCGACTACCAGTACCCGAAAGGCTCGGTCAAGAGCCGCCTAGGGGAGGAAACCAAGGTGCAGAGGCAACATGTACCGACCGCACTTGTTCAGCAAACCCGCCGCACTGATTTGCACTTTCCAGGTCATGTATTTACAGGCTACCATGCTTCGGGTTTAAAGCTTTCGTACAGATGCGGCCCCTACCGGAGAACGAAGCGCAAAGCGAAGCTACATTGGGATTTTATGGGAAGTGAATACACTCGTTATGGTGAGCTCACCGTAAGAGTGTATTCATTTCCCTTCATTTCATTGCATACATGTAAGAAAACGGTTAAGATGATCGCACGTGGATTAGACATAACGGTTGGCTTGAAAGAAGCCACTGTAGCGATGGCTATCACACAAATGACCCTAACAGCTGGGCGAATCTGGAAGCACATCCGCAGTGAAATTTACCCCGAGGAGCTGGCATTAGCACAGTTTGACTTGACTCGAGAACAAATTATTCAGCGGGTTCACAGAACTAGACGAAACCATGTTGGCGCTGATTTACATGGAATTGTGGAGTTTCCACCATTATCTTTAGTGCCGGGAACTAGCCAACCATGTTTCCTGTTCTATAGACACTTGAGCGATTAGTTGGGTGGGCTCACCCTGCTCTGATCATACTTTTGAAGTACGAGAAGACGACACTCTCTCCGGATGGAACGTTTCGCTGCGTTCCCCGTCCATATTATCAGTTTTGATAATATGGTGTTTGCTACGGATCTTTTTGTTCCTGGCTTTTATACACTGTGTTCCGCCAAGACTCAAGAAACATATTGGAATTTGTTGGAGCCCATGAGGGTCGCTGCTGACGACAAGATCCCGCCGAGTATAGTTGTCTGTGACTTCGAGACAGGCTTGCAAGCGGCTACTCAGGTGTAATTCGCTGAAGCTGATGTGGTCGGCTGTTATTTGCACTTCAAACAAGCCTGCTGCAGAAGCTTAAGGCGTTAGGGTTCCTGAACCCGAAGTTACTTTTGCTATGAGTAAGGGTTTTGTGGATATGCTAACTGTCATACTGCACGACAAGATTGGAGGCCCTGGTATTAAATATGTGCAGCAAACGATTAAGGGGGTATGTACAGACAACAGCATTTCCTACTCTGATGTACTATGGTGGGGCTCTGTGTGACGGGGTCACACGAGCACCTTGCTTGAGGAAGCGTACTATTAAGAGTATACAAACTCTAAGTGAACGGCAGTTCGCTAGTCCCTGTTCTAAGAAGACTTAATAGCCAGTTTGGAGTAAGTTTTAGACTGATTTGTATTTATAGTTAATTCGGTCATTTGGTCTGTAATACAAATTACTAAGTAACTATAACTTGTTCCTAGATATGTATATAAAAGTAGGTCAAATACGATTGGTTGGCCCTCAGCCACCCGACCTACGTGGTAGTGGTGTGGTCCACACCACCCAACGCAGAGTATCCACAAAATGAATTATCACAGAAATATATCTACTTCTAGAGGTGGTACCCTTTCTAGGGTACCCCTCATGTAACCCCGTTACACTCTGACTGTAGTTTGGAAACACTTGGCTAAACACGTACAAGCCTAATGTGTGAAATGTGTCCGAGCTCGGTGCTGCTATCGTGAGTCGCACAAACAACCCACTTGAACATTTTAACCGTGAGATTAATGCGGTGTGCACTGCTCCACACCGATCTCTTCCTTCATTCGTCGGAATGATTCATGAACGATTAATGCGGTATTTCAACCAGATCGACGACATGGCGAAATACCGCTCTAAGAAGCGGAGACGTCGGACTTTAAGGACTATAAACCTTCCTCTTCCGATTGATTTGGATGGAAGCATGGATGCAGCCACTTCCGATAGGTAGTTAGCTCATCCTGGTCAAGCAGCTAGAGAATATAGTAACGTAAGCATAAACTATGTGAGCGTCCGAGACATTGTTGACTCGTGCTCCAAGGTGGTTGTTGATGGATCAGCATTTTGGCTCAATTTTCGGGTGATTTGGTCAACTGGTCGCTTATGTGACGACCCGCATATAATCCAAATAAAAGTCTACCCATAATGTTTTGTGACGATTTCAGAGATTGAAATCGTGTTCTGGAACAAGTTAAGCCGAGTTATGGTACAAATTCGCTCGAATATACACGCGGCGCATTGGCTTCAGTCCAAAAGTTCCCTTAAGATTAACAAATTGTTTATGAGTGAGTATATCCGCTCTCCTTTCGGTACTTCCCATCACAATATGTTGTCCCGCTTCAGCCGTTTCAACCAACCCGGATAAGGGATCCTACAGGTCAACCAATCATATCGCACCATCCGAGTCACTTCGACTAGCAGCCCCAAAACTACGCGCCGAGTCGACAGCGTGCAACCACAACAATTGTCATTCTTCTGGTGAGGTCATGATAGGAACAAGAAGAGCTTGGTAAAACTGGTTTTGAGCTTCTCCCGTCAAAGACAGGGCCGTACTCGATGGATAGACCACGACTTGGTTCAAACCTACCAGCAATGTTTCTACAAATTTGCGAAGAAAAATAGCTACACAAAAGAATCTCGCAAAACTCTTCGATCACAAACCATCCAGAATGCGGTCGCATAAATTTTACTCCATGACATTCGCTGATAGGGTAGAGTGATGAGGCGTAGCATACATCCACTTGAGGAGCATTAGTAAATGTAGCGGGAATGTCGTTCCTTTAGCGTATGTGACGCGAATCTCGTTTGATGACTTCCAAATCCAGCCTCCAAACGACAGTTCTCCGTACTGCGAATTGTCGATTAAAATATCCTAAATGTTGCTCATACTTTTGCTGTGATTTGCTCGGTCATTATTTGTACCAGCATAACACGTCCAGGCCAATTTCCCAAGAGGATACGATGAATACTCATACTACAGTTTTTAAAATGGTACCACGTCGTGCTTCACTTAACGCTCAAAATGGACCATACAGTTCATATAACTTTGAACTTGTTCCAGAGTATTGCATTGTGTATTATTCTACCCGAAATGTTACGCACTTAGTCAATGAACGTGTATATTTCATCCAAAATAGGTTTTGTCTATCCTATCTACGCTAGGGCTTGCGGCCAACTACGCTCTGGCGACACTAATGAGCCCTCAAATACGCGATTCACATCCTCCAAATTATCTAGTATTTGTAAAAGCGGTGTGAGCATATCCGACTGACTCTGTAGCCTGCTTACGAGGCCTATGGTAGCGTCCCATTCAAAAGTGACAGACCCCCGGATTATGAGTCGTTGACCAAGTAGTTTGGCAGCAAGCGACCTCGCAGTTCTGCAAGTATTTCTACTCCCTTTACCCTCCTGTGTTAAATGAGGAAAAACCAAGCGCAGCGAGTCAGTGGAAATCGTGATACAGGTGGTGACCGTAGCGACTGCCGAGTTGTCAACTGGACCTTTCTCGAGGCGCTGGAGGTCCACAAAGATGTTATCAAAACAGAGCGAAAACGTTATCCATCTCGTCAATACCCCTTTGGATCCGCACACGAGACCGTCTCTCACGTTTGGCGCCATTGATGCTTCCAGCACTTTTAAAGCACACGCGTACTCCGCGTCAGTGGAAGGTCGGAAGCCATGCCGAAAAAGCCGAAAGTAGTCCGTTGCGACACCCCAAAGTGTATGTGATTTTGAGAGACCGATGGATGTGTACTGGAGCTGTTGCTCAAGGCTTTTTATCTCTTCTCGCATCTTTCGAACGTCATTCGTTAGATTCTCAGTATACTCGAGCTGTTGGTTTCGGTATTGTCTCTGTTGAATTCGTCGGCGTTGCCGAATTAGAGCTTCAGCTGCTGCCATGAAATTTTGGGTGTCAACTCCACTGGAGCCGCCAGTACCCGTTTCTACCAGCCGCATCATATCCACGTTGGGAGTGGTCGTTGATGAACTCCGGTTTGTCGTAGAAGTCGGTTTGGGTGATGACAGCTTGCTACCATCAAACGGGGTTGGGATGCTCATAGTCGGATTGAGATCTGACACATACGTCTGTTGACTGGATCTGCCTTTACGACATTGAGGTGTCCTTGCGCGTAATACAACGTCTCGAATCAACTTGTTATCAAGTGGCTTGCTGTTGGGGGAGTAGAAGTTGCCGTTCATGTGAGGTGTGCTGCAAGTGGAGCAAATTGGTTTATGGTGAATGCTGCAACTCTGACGTTCAATAATGATTAAAATGTGTTGATCGGAATACTAATCGGCAATACGGATACAACGTAACCTTTAATTCCCTCACGCCATCATAGGACACACGAACATCTGGATAGGACCAAGGGGTCAACTAAAAAAACGTACTTAATTGACATGAGTGCAACCCACCAGTTGTCTACATGCGAGAGATGAAAGTTTTCGCTAGCTTTGTTTTCATTGCTACTCAGCTTATTTAGATGCAGCGTTTGTAGTGGATAGTCGTTTCAACCAGAGTCGAGCTCAGGATTTCGTGCTTGTAAGGTTGTTTGATGCTTGTCAAAACCAGTAGGAGGGCATTCGCAACGACGAGGAAGGACTCTGTCACAGTCTTCCTGTTCACAGTGAGCTGGAAGGACGTTGGTAGCGCTGTTAACTTCTTTCATTCGTTTGCATACGGGAGATAGGCTGCACAATTCTGTCTCTCGCAGGCTTAAATTTGTAGTGCGAAGTTTGACAAGAAAAGAAAGCCGAGTTCAGGTAACTGCACATTGCCCATACCAACAAGAAGTGCAAGGAATTTCCTCCTACATACTATGACAGAAGTCGGTTGCAACACACACGCTTTCCAAAAGACAACGCAATCAAGCAAAACAGAATGTTCTCAAGTTCTCATCTCATCACTTGATTAAGCATTGAAAACTTCGTGAACAGTGAACACCCAAATGATTCGAGTGATTGTACAACATTGACTGCCCGATGTGAGTTATGCTCACGAGGGTTTACACATCTTGAACTCTTTATCTGCAACCCTTTTGTCAAAAGTGCAGGCGAATGACTAGAATAAAAGTCCAAATGCCTACCCTGTCGTTTGTCGTGCATTTACTTTCATACAACCACCTGTCACCATTATCTCATTATATCCTGTGTATTATCTTCTTATTGAGATTGTTTACTTAAAGACTGCATTGCAGGTACCGCTTCAAACGAGGGGTACCTCTTGTATGAAGCATTTCTGGTATCAACCACATGCGTACTGATTGTTGATCACAATACAGATTAGTATTGTGATCAACAATCAGTACGCATGTGGTTGATACCAGAAATTAATCACAATACTAATCTGCTATACGCACTATATCTGTACTGCGTATTGTTCTCGATACTAATCCGCTGTACTAATGCAAGGAAATATTTTACGCTCGCGTAAGCCTCACGCCATCATAGAAACGTTTCCCCACGTGGTTAGACCATGTTACGATAACACTGTTATCCTGGGATTACGCACGTTAAGACATATTCTTGACGATTATCTACTTTAAACACTTCAACGATCTCTATACCACGTGAACTGATCGTGTGGTTACAGGCATTGACCGTGCTGTTCATCCACGGGTGCTGCAGCATCTGATCTCCCGTGAATGCCTGGCATTCCATAGAAGACAATACGGCTGAGGGGGGGTTAAAAAGCTTTTGCAGTGAGTGACACATTATATCGCCTTATTGTGAAATACGTTGTACGTCAAAGTTGCAATACAGTTATTGTAGCAATACCCTCACCGATCTGGAGCTGCAAGTGCGCCACAAGAAGCTCGAGTGTTCGCGAAGATTTCGGAGTAAAGTATCTCAAGTACATCGGAGGGGAACAGTACGAGATTGCGAATGTCTGAGAGATATAGTGATGTGCTACTTCAGTCGCAGTGTGAAGCTGGTCGCGTATAAACTAAAGGAGTGTCCAATGCTGAAGAACATTGTTACGGTAATGTGTGCCTCGCATAGGAAGTAACAATACACCATGACGATAATCGTGTTGAGCAGTTAAGACGATCGGGTGGCGAAATAGGAGCAATGCCGTTGTTCTCGGTCTCAGCGGTGTGAGATTGAATGATCAAAGAGAGCCTGCCTTTGCTAAGTTGCAGTGGTTGTAGATTGAAGGTCTTGCGTATCACTGTAACTCACGAACAGAGGAGACCCGCTCGTTAACACAGTGTGGGGTTTGCACGCAAAGTCTGACGTGAGGGATTACTTCGTGTTGTGAATGAAGAGTTCTGCCTCGACGGAATACGCGTTTGCTAACGGATTTTCCCAATTGCAAGCCCTGTATGAATTGAAAGCCCAGTGTGTATTTTAATATACACGTCAGAAACTATTAGTCTTGTATCAATTATAAACCTGGTGTATTATTTACCCCCCCCCAGACCGGACTCTGGAGTGACCGTTTAAACTGCATATGCAGCATAATTAGACTTAGGATTTGTAAACTTTTAGACGAGCCATGATTTGCAGCGGGCGAATAAAGTCAGGCGAATGCTAAAGTCGTGCTAAAGATGTATGTAAGCTGAATCTGGGTGATAAACCTGCATACTGCACTATAACAAAAATATGGCCAGGACACCGCAGGAACAGAAACTGGAACGACTGCGACTGCAGTTTTCAGAAATTCAGAAATTGAAAACTTCTACACAAAGTCCCATATCAAAAGGAGAATTACGTACGCCGACGGTAACGCGAGCAGATGATGCGTCCATGCAGCATCTACATACTATACAAAGTCTTAGTGTTGTATAGAGCAAAACAGCAGCTGGAGATGAAACTGAACGTTTGGTAGCAAGACGTGGCGATCGAGGTGCAACCTGATATCAAGGCCAGAGTAAGCATGCGCATATTTGGAAGTCAAACGCATAGAAAACTTAAGTCAATGTGAACTGCATATATTCACGTTAAAAGCAGCTTAGTATGCAGCATAGAGGCTACGGCGTCGTCCGACGTCGCTTGGACGATGTCGTCGATCCTGGAGTCGATCGCGTGCCTGGCGCGGACCCGTCTGGTCTGTGGCGCATTCGAATCGGTCTCGCATTCTCCACAGGAATGAGAGTCCCATTTACCCACTCCTTGTGCCAAATATCCCAGCACGCCATGGCGACACCACGGACTTCACGTCGAGCACGCATACACAGGAAAATCGGACCAGTCGTTTTGCAGTCTGGACAGAAGTATGTCGTCGTGGATGCTCGCTGTGTCCAGGTACGCAAGGTAGAGCAGACCTTGCATGGCCGCTGCCGTCGTTTTGCCTGGGTGCCCTCGTTCCGCCAGAAATCTACCATGCTCGCTGTGTTGAGAATTGCACGGTCTCCTCCCACAGCAATGGGTGCGTAATCTACCGGAGGTGGTCGCGTACGTGTCCCAAACGAGTTCTCTTCATACATGCCAGTGGCTGTGAGTTGTGTCAGTTGGAGGTGCAGCTTGATCATGAACTTCCCATGAGCAAAGGGCGCGACTCTTTGTTCTTGTGGTAGGCTTTGTGTACGATGTAGCTGTTCACAATTGCCAGATCGACCAAATTCAAAACTAGCAATATTTCTTGAACCGCAGTGCGCGCTGCAGCGAGTCGCGCTGCAGGCGCAGCTGGTCGTGAACATCTATTCCCCCATAAATGTGTGGTAATCTTTCACAGCCCTCGGGCACGGCACCTCCACCTGAATCGATCCATCCTGGCGCAATACCACGTCAACATCAGCGCTGCTCCCAGTGCAAAGGAAATGCGCGGGGCGAGAGCCCCACCAACTTATCGCTTTCATGCCAGGCACATGCGTTGATGTTGAAACTTTGAAAGAGCCACGTTGAATTGTCTTTGGCCTACTCTTCTTCTTCTCAATCACTTGCTTGCACTATCGAAGGCGATTTGTCATACTAGTACCAACGCAATAGAAGCCCATAAGTAGCAGTTGAATTGCCAAAGACACAGATGTATAGAAGCGATCAATGACTACCAACCTCATACCTTGTTTTCTTGCTTCAGGACCGTACACTTCAAGCAGGTTTCCCACGGCTGCAGCGGGCCAGACTTCATATCTTGTTTGTGGGCATCGCTGGGATGCTGTTTCTTGCCGCAGTAGACTTCGAATCGGTTCATATGCACCATAACAACATCATAATCACAGTTAGTAAGCTGCATACAACAGTATAAGGATTTCAACCGCTCAAAAAACCCTCACCGAATGCAGTACGCGGTGACCGCACTGCAAAGCATGAAAAGCTTCGTGGCCCACTTCTGATGCTTACCCTTCAGGTAGACGCGCATTTTGTTGAAAGATAACCGACTTGGCAGTACAGCTTCGTCGAACGCCAGTTGTGACGGCGGCTCATACCCTCGCGAAAACGTGGGCTGGAGTACCTCCACTATCTTGCGAATCTTCCACGCTCGATCAGTAGAAGCTCGAGGATCACTGTTAGGATTGAAGTGCAGGTTTCGTGAGATTTCCAGAAAGCGATCGCGTGACAGCACCAAACCGAAGCACCTGCGTGAAACGGCTCCAACATCAACAGCTTTCCAGTGGTTCGACATCTTTTCGCGGTTTGGCGCAATTGTCCTGGCTACCAACAGGCCAACGAATCGGCACAGTTCATGAGGCATTATCGGCTTCATCTCATGCTGAATGTCGCGCCGGGTCTTCCTTTGCAGCTCTGGTTTTCTACGACGCTTGCTCTTGTAGCGGGCATAAGCATCACCAACTCGGAGAGACAGCGTTTTACGATAGTACTCATTTGAACACGCCGCAATGTGCTACCACAGTACAACAGGCATAAAGAAGAAAAATAGTGTCATTGGAGAATCACTATGACGAAGAGCCTCTGCGGTAGGCCCGGAATAGCCTTGTCGTAAACAAGGGTACGCATCCGAGTTTTGGAGAGGATCGGACGGGGTTGTGATCCGGACGATAATATTGGGCTCCTCGAAGTTCTCCCATCCAGTGGCGGTCATATTGCCGGGTTCTTCAAGTTGTCGGCAAGTACTTCATCCTCGCCGCCCAAGCTTTCCAGAAAGCCTTCCGCAAGCAGTACTTCTGCAGCGATCTCCGTCTCGGTCTGCTCGGGGACATCGTGAACATCTTCAGGACTGCAATACTCTTCCACAGCCACGTCTGAGTCATACTCGCCTTCATCAACATCATCGTTTCACTCTCTTTACCCGACTCAATAGAGCCAAACAATGGTTCGTCAGCATCAGTCTTGATCGCATTTAGGTCGTCCTCCTTGTCAGCTAACAGCTCGGTGCCCAACGTGCTCACGGTCACGTCATCGTCTTCAGCTACAACCATTCAGTTTAATATTCAGTATTTGGGTCAGCATAAGATTCTGCATAATATGCAGCAGAACTTGCAGCATTACATGCTTGTTACTGTCATTGTGTTCGCTTCTATCTTGTGTTGATTCGATAGATACGTCGTCGGGGATATACGGCGACACCAACGCAACGTCTGATATAAAACATTCAGCACAGCATTCAGTGTAAGAGTGAGCATATGGGTCCGTGTACGGGTCAGCTTAACCCTTTCGCGGTGAAAGGGCGCAAAAATCGCCCTTTTAGATGGGTTTCAAAACACGGTACGAAATACTCCTCTAAAAGGGCGATTTTTTTGCCCTTTTACTTAAGTTCAACTAAATATATACCTTCTTTTGAGACATATGAAATACGGTACGATTGCGTAATCATTATGTAATCATACACCATAATAAAGTTAAGTCAAATGTGTACAATCGAATGCACCAGCAAATCTAAACAAATCACAGTAGATCTCATGTCTCATGAGACATGCCAGGACAGTACCGTGAATTCATTAAAGGGCAAAAAATGCGCCCTTTGAGAAGCAAATATCTTAGATTTGTATAGTATAGTTTAGATAAATGGCTCGCGAAAGGGTTAAGATGCACCTTACCACCACCGAGATGGGCTTCATCCTCAGCCAATTCCACCGAAGCCTCGTCACTGCCAAGGTGAGGAGAAGTCGGGATCAGGCGTGCAGCGCTGGCAGCTTGCTTTGGTGGCACTGCCACCGGAGCCTCCGTCCGTGCCAGCGAACGTCGAGCTGAGCGTAGATGACGTACGCTATTGGTGCTTTGGTTTTCACCAGATCCCTCTTCTTCTGTAACAACTGCCTCAGTGATGTGAGAGGCCTGGGTGGAGGACTCAGTGCCGTCAACATCACCAACAGCAAGCTGAGCATCACCTGGCATAGCGCGCATCAGTGGCGTCATCGGTACGGAAAACGCACGAGGCACCGTTCTCAGTACTGCGTATGAAAGGAATAATCACGTTAGGATAGGATCAGAGTTCGCCATCAAATATACAAACCTTTCGCGTAAAACTCCAGCACAGGTTGCTCTCCGCGATAGAAGTCGACTCCTTGAGTCCCGTGTCGCCCCGTCAGGTGCTGTGTAGTAGTATCGCTCGTCTAACTCCCGCCGGGACGGGGGCTTACGCGTCCAGCCCCTACGCTTCAACTCTCGCCAGACGGAGGGGAACAACAGGACACTGGCGGAAACGCTGCTGTCGGGAACCACATTTCTACGTGCCTTCGCCATTGCCGATTTTGCTTCCGCTGTCGTGGCGAAAAATCTCAAATGAGGGAGGATTTTGGAAAGTAGCAGCTGCAAGCCACTCATCCATGGAATCTCTTGAAGGTCATAAATGGTGTTTGTCACACTAACCTGAAATTCTGATTTTTGGCAATCCGGGCTGAGAATGGGGTGCGTACAGAATCGTGTCTGTGTACAGAGCCACGACCTCAAAATATCTTGACATTTATAAACCTGCTGGCGAGGGAAAGTACACGCCTTATAACTCCAAGTCTAAATCTGACCATGCTGCATTATGCAGCATCCGGGTTGGAGGGGTTAATTTTAGAAATTATAAACAAACCGGTCTTACCCTCCAATATAGCATCTCGAGGACGAGCAAAGTCGTCCTTGAATCATACTATTGTCTGTCTTCTGTAGATTACACTCGTCATATCATTTTTGTTTCACAATGACATCGAGACGCAGCGAAATACCAGCATGGAAGAAGGAGGAAGTGTTAGACTGGATCAACACCGCCAGTGAAGGCATACCCAGTCGTGCTGTGGCGCACTTTTGTGACCGATGGTGGAATTTAGATCCCAGAACTGTGAGAGGATGGTGCCGTAAATGCCAAGAAATATGGGCAGTTAAACAGCACCAAATACGTTCAGTGGGTGGGTAGGCGAGAGAAACCTTGGTGAACTTGAAGATCTTTTGCTGGAATCTACAGTCCTTCGAAGGAGAAAGAAGGAGAAAGTAGCCAGATAGTGGGTCGATATTGAAACGATGCAGATCTACAACGATGTGGACGATCCTCCTGTACTTGAGTGGAGCGAGACAAAATTTCATTTTAAGAGGTAGTTAGCTTTTCTAGACACACCACATGAATGAGGATACACAGTGATAGACGGACACTAGACGGATAGTGGTCAACAGGTTGGTGTCCACGTTCTAAGATGGAACCTGTTGGCTGAAGGCAACTTGCTCCTGAATAGTATGCTTCGATTGGTTGGGGGCAACGTGCTCACGCAGTGTCACCAAGGAGCCTCTCAGGCTAGATGTAGATTTCATCGAACTAGAGCCTAAAGCGCAATTTATCTCAGTCTTCAATTTAACACGAACAACGCATCAGAAATATACTTCGTTTAGTTTATTGTTATTCGTTCCAGTCGATTTTTGACTATCACCTGGTTGAAGCGACTTCCACATATTTAAAAGTCCTCACCCATATAGTAACCCTCTCGTTAAAACCGATCAGTTTGTGGGGGTTCTAATAAATAGTAGTCCGTGTACTATTCGGGAAATCCATTAATAGAAGGGATAGAGATCGAGAACTGGTATTTAAGCGGAAGGGCTTGTAATAGTGACTCCTTGAGACGTCAAGCCATAGTGTGAGGTGGTAGGGGTAACCGAAGCAAGTTATTCTCGATTTCGCTTTGTTGCGGAGATGATGCAGTCGTCTTTCCAAGCAAACAACTTGATAACGTTGGAGCGCGAATGTGCCACAATGTGCAGCCGTATTAAACTAAGGTAGCCGCTACTGATGCCGACGATAAAAATAAAGAAATTCCCTGATGTTTGAAGATGAGGTTCCCGCCGGGCTCTTAAGAGCACGAACTCTATTCCAAGGATGATGTACCTTCCAGGCAAATTATCTTAAAAATATTTCCATTAAGTATTTTCGACATTTTCTTCGGCGCTTCAGTCACATCATGGAGAAACACTGCTGTATTGGGAACGTTAATGATACCTCGTGCTACGGCAACCGAAGCCGCCCCAATCAACGATATATCGTGTGACGTTCAATCAGTATACACTTCCACCATTGGTCATTCTTGCGTCCAGCGCTCTTCGTGTATCTTGTGTATTGCTTGAATGCATCGGGCTTCCATCGCCCGTGTTGCTGAGTGCTCAGGGTTTCTACGCCCCTATCATGAGAGCTATCGCACCCCTAACCCGTACCGAATGAGTCAAAGATACGGTCGTGGACTAGCCAGTGTGGTGCGCAGGTAGTCTTAGGAATTCTGTCATGAGCTTGGTTGAGTGTGGTGTTGGGTATTAACTGTGGGGAGCTACTCAGTCGCTAAGGCAACCGCCACAGAACCTTTCGGTGAAAAGCGAGGGTTCACCCCATTGGAGGATTATACATCCCGCGACGGAGTGACAGAGAAGGAATAGTGACATCCGAGAGCCTCGGCTAGCCTAATATAACCTGGCCGAGGCTTCCTGGACTAGGCCGAGATAGGGCTCTGTACCCATCTCAGATCCTTTGTCTCACGTCTGTACAGTCCCAAATCCGTACTTAAGTGTGAGCTGTCGACCCCTCGGTCGTACTTATGCTGAGACCTCGGAAGCTTCTACAGAGATTTGTTTACACTTGATATTTGTAGATAGGCATATGACAATACATAGGATGACATACAGAGGCTCTCTGAGCCTCACATTAAGCTGTTTTATTAAACGCAGTCTTCCCCCAGCTAACAAGAGTCAAGTCCGACTTAGGTAAATGTACCTAGCTTATTTAAGTGCCAGGGCACGCTCCGTTGTGTGGGATGCCTGTTGGTAGACTCGAGGTACATTGAACCGAGAGTTTATCCTGATCAGGCCAAGAGTTTGTGTGGCCGAGCGAACGGAGGCGACAGTGAAGCGTCGTTACGTGTATACTTAGGGTCTATTAGGGTCCTAGCGTATATTTTGCCCCCCGTCGAGGTTATATCTCGACCCCCCTGTATAAGGCCTAACACGCCGGTACCCTTTCCTCTGAGTGGCTGCAGGGTTACGCGCGAAAGCGCAATATAACACCCTAGTCTAAGCTCGTGGCTAGTGGTGTAGGTAAGGGTTACCTAAAACAACCTCGGTATACAGAAGCGCTTACAACCGACCCGGTGTAAGGGATCGTTCGTGGTCTTCAGATTTGATCCAACAATCGCTGACCTTCACGGGGAAGCGTGTGTTGTTGGTGGGAACTCACCCGACAAGTGAGAATCCTATCGTGTCCTACACGATATGACACCACTGGTTCCTGTCAGGCACAAGTTAAGTCAGTTCAAGTGTACAGCTATTTCTTTCCCACGCTCATGATCCAGGATCTGCTAACTTGTTTCGTGATGCAGAAAGATATGTCGCAGATAACCTTATACCGAACTGAGTTTCGCATGTGCCGATGACTCGATTGAGTTCTTACGACATAGGGTTCCGACTGGACAGCGAGTTACACCAGGAAACAGTATATTTGTTGTCGAGCCAACATCGGACGTGGGTAAGGTTGGTACCACACTTTGAGCCCATTCGTGGCCCCAACTCAGGAGTATGAGTACTGCAGTGAGTTGTTCGCACACATTGATGGTAAAGTTATTTTTGTGAGATTGCGGTTCTAGCTTGCATTGTTTGATCATCTCACGTTCTGCAAAATCAAAATCGACTCGTATATGTATTCGTCGAGCTGGGTGCAGAGCGCAAGTTCTGTAATATTCTGGTGATCCCGTCCATCCGAAGGGTAGCACGAGGTCAAGGACAGCCACATTATTTTCTTGTTTTGAACCTGCAAACCATCGTGAGATCTGAAAGCCCACCATGATATGACGAAAAGGACTCTGAACATCTCCTTTGATCTTTTGTGAGATCTGGGTATTGCCGATGTAGATTCTCAATAAGTGTTGCAATAATATGAAGGGGGCGAAATTGTACATCCGGTAGTTCACCTTGGGTCGACAGAGCGGTGGAGACGACAGATAATGAATGAGTCTGGCTTCAACTCGAGGATCTGCATCTTTCTTCGGCACGCAACCAAAAGGGCTGAAGCGGATATTACCGCACCGAGTCGCGACATCTAAATCGACCACTAGGTACGTGCCATCGTTTTGACCTTGATGTATGCTACGTTTTAAGTCATTGAGCAATTCATGAGCTGATTTGTGGTTCTTAGGCAGTGTTGTACTGCTGTAAACATCAGGGAAGGAGTGTCTAAATTTGTATTAATCACCAGCTCGCGATGCGGATAATCTCGAAGCAGCTTTCCAGCCGTCTCAGCATTAAGTGCTTTTTTGGTCGGCCGTCTAAAGCCGTATGATTCCTCCGTAGACAATTTGTCTCGGATATCGTCGTATCGTTGCGGTGATCGAGAGTCATTTCGTAGTCTAGTAGATATGTTGGGATGTAGCAGAGTTCATTCCTGACCACAATGTCGTTATTCTTTAGTAGTGTTTTGATGAAATCATTGCTACAAAGGCGCCCCTTATGCACAAATTGAGCTTCGGATCATTTCTGGACTGATTTAGCCCTAGCGAATAATACCACAAACTCGGATTTCGGGCATTCTAGTCACCGTTGACTTTATTTTACAGTATTCTTGATTCTACCTTGGTTTTCGTCAATATATTTGCAGACACACTCGTCAAGTTTTGTAGGGTGAAAATTAGCACGAGAGTCATAAACGCATCGATCAGGAGACTTTGATGGGCGCCTCTGGCGTGATAAGTACCTCCGACAGACCGAACGTAATCCTTGTCTAGGTAATACACGAATAACACCGTCTGGTAGTCTACGTCTTGCTTGGTTGCCGTATTCACTACACTACCGCTGGTGGCGAGAGTGAATACCATCGTCCCCACGAGCACGGTCAGTTGTACGGGTGCGTTTATTGCTGACTGTAGGGCTCCTAGCGTTCGTTAAGTATGTCATTGAGAATGATCAGGTATTCTGAATCTGACTTGGTGAATCTGGCATGTGCAAGATGGCTCTGTTGTTCTGGTTTCCTCAACACGTCGCCCCCAGCCTTCGAGTACACTCATTGCTGATCATAACCCTTGTGCTTGAAGAGCAATTGAGAGATTCTCGGCAGCCAGCAGGAAAGCGCGAGTAGCTTGATTATAAAACGTGTTTGCGAAGGCAGTTAGAGGCGCTAGTGCATCTTATAAATCAATCATCGAAGAAAGATGTCTTGGGCGGGGAATATTCACGTTAGTTGGAAAATTGTTCGTATTTACTGATGTTTCGCGGGCCAGTGGCGTCGTGCAGCAAAACCAAATCGTTTGATATGAACCAGTGAGAAACCACGAAGTCCTTAGCGAAAACCAGAGTGCATGCGTCTTAAAACGACCGGATGTGGCTGTGTGAGAAGAGAGAGTTAGTTCACTGAAGTGAGACGGGAGTTTACCCTGTCACCTTCGCGCTGAACTGGACTTGGTCGGAAGTTTACTGGCGGCTGGCTGTTGTCTACCTGGGTGTGCAGAGACAAAATGTCAGAAGGTGGTCGCCGGTGCCGCTACTCATAAACTGCATCGAGGCTGTTTTCGCATGGAACCTTCACACTGCGAAATATAAAATGTCAGTAAACGTGGATGTTGCGGTAGGATACTACTGAGCTCAGATCGTAGCTACTCGTTGCCCTGCAAGGGCTCTGATGTTGCAATCTGCTGGTCATTCAGAGTTGCGTTGGCTTCGCCCATGTCATCAATAACGGCGTCTAGGAGGCGTTGAATGTAGAGTGATGTGCGAACTGTATTTGGGAGTTTAATCAAGCCCGTGAGGAAGAATGGCCCGGTGTTATGACATCCGACATTGATTGTTAATTGTGGTCATTGTTAGGATGAAGTGGCCTGGCGTTGGGGGTTCATTGCAAAAGGAAGTTTCCAGTTGGATGTGATGAGGGACATGACGGTCACCGTCGACAAAATATGCGTAGTCAATTACGTGTTGAAGCTGGAACTGCCCGGTTAACCGTCAGACGGGTTGATCCAGGTTTATGTGCCAATAGTTGAGGGACGCCGCGATGGTTCGAGGATCCCGTTTAGGATATTATTGAAATCGCAGTTGTTGGTTGGAGTGGAGACTGCAAGCAACCAATCTAGGATCGTGGAATGGAACTCGTCAAGTTGTGTAGCTCGGATGACACGCGGTTTTATCTGGGCACTTCGAGTAGGAGGAAAGCACTGAAGGCGATCTCTTCCGTCTTGTTCTCTAGAATATTGATATCACCAGTCAGACCTCGAATTTAGATAGGTTTTCCACGGAAGTCAATGACATGACCATACAGGTACGCGCTTCAGGTCGTTCCTATCACTGCCGTCCGTAACCAGTCACCAATGCCTGACGATGCTTCCGACTGTGTGATTCTACGAAAGCAAATCTGGAGAGTTATAAATGGCCGATCTGCGAAGAGTCTTGCATCTCTTCCACAATGGCATAGTCTGATGTACTCTAGCGTGTGTGGTGTCACTGGTCGAACGACAAGGAAGACAGAAATTCTTCTGGAATGGCGAGAACGAATGCTACTTGTAACGGGGTTACATGATAGGTACCCTAGAGTGGGTACTGCCTCTAGAAGTAGATAATACTTCTAAGAGTATTCGTTTTGTGAATGCTCCATCCAATAAGATGCGACCAGGTTTTATGAAAGTAATTTTACAGGCCAAATTATCTAATTAACTACAAAATGCAAACAGTAATAAAACTACCCTTATCTAGAACGTTTACCCCGTATAGACTTGTTGAGTCCTTTCTCAGTCACGACTGTGACCCCGATAGGCGAACCGAGCGTTCGGCCTGTCATCGGGCGACAAGAAGCACGAGCGACTGCGTCGCGGGTTTCCGTGCGCGGAGTGGCTTCGGCCTTCGCGTTGGCCTTGGCAGTCTTCGACCTCGCGGTCTCAGACATGGAAGGCGCCGAAGCGCCGTGGGTGCTCGTCTTCCGAGGCACCCTTAAGAGGTTGACGTGGAAACCTCTGGTGTCTTGCTAGCGCGAAAGGATTAATGAATGCGGCAAAGCCACAACGGTGGCTTGTCGATGAATATCGACATGAGAAGGAAAGAGAGAGACACTCTCTTCCTAACTCCTCATTGGTTGGGGGGTATTCCCAATCTAAGTGGGGGAGGATGCAATGGGGTTAAATGAGGGATACCCCAGAGTGGGTACAGTAGATAACATTTCTAAGAATGTTATGACATAGTGATGTAGGACACACCACAGTCACTTAGGTCGGGTGGCTGCGAGCCATCCAATAAGGTTTTATGAAAGTATTTTTACAGGCCAAATTACCTAATTAACTACAAAATGCAAACAGTCATAAGACCACACAGTTGCGGTCTCGTTTGTGAGTACATTAGGTATAGTTTTAGTCACTGCCGGTAGAGATGCCCTAAGTCCACAAAGATGAACATCTGAATGACTGTTTTACGTAGAACGTATACCCGTGTAAGACCTTTCTTAGTCAGAGGAAGTAGTAAGAACATCGGGATATGCATTAATATCACCCACAAAATGATGACATTAAGCAGATATCCCTATTGGCGAATAAGGTATACAAGTTGTCGGTAGTATATCTAATTGACTCCGTCAAGTGATTCTACTTCGGTTCGAAAGATAAAAAAACAGTGATAGGAACGTCAGTCAGTCGTCAGCATAGCCGAGCGCGTTTAGCATCTCCATTCATGTCTTTGTTGAGAGAGATACTGAACAAAATATGAAGTGCATTTCCCTTCTGACCCTAATAGTACGTCACTGAGTCCTAAATCTTCAAGTACAAATCGTTATAAACCACCAGCAATTAAGCCTTTGTGTTGGTGATTCTATAGCGGTATGTACCTAAAGACTTCGGATTATTCAACAGGAACTCTACTTTGATGTTCTCTGGATATTTATTATCCAGAGTTTTAGGTGGGATCGCAGACCGTCTGGAAACTTGTATAAATACATAGATCAGTACATATCGTAATTTAACGAAACTTTACTCTCTATTACAAAGAGTCACAAACGGTCGGGAAATCGAATACCTGTCCTCATTTTTATCAAGAACAGGTGAATGTTGACCCATCCGGACACTAACAACCTTCGTACGACCTAACAATAAGTAACATTCGTGCAGCATTCACGTAACATCAACGGGACCTAATGGTGAGCTAAAAACAGTTCTTGTGGCGAAGGAATGGCGATTGGCTCGATGATCCAGTGCACGAAAAACGTAACAAGCCATTTCAAGCTAGCGAATGGCTCTATTGGGACTGTTGTTGCAATCACGCTAGCTCAAAATGATGATATTGAAGTACGTGTCGTCGATGGAATTGAAGAGCATCAACACTCTCTATCTCCTGATGTTGTGTTCGTCATGCTTAAGGATTATTCAGATTGCTCCTTTCACCCGGAGCTCCCATCCGGCGTTGTTCCTGTCTGCCAACGAAACGAGAGAGGAATCAGCGTGAAATTGCCAGATCGACAGTTCTCTGTATGTATACGTCAAGTGCCGTTCGTACATGCATACTCTCTCACTACGGAAAAATGCCAAGGTTTGACTGTTGACAGAATGATACTTGCTCCACTTCGACATCCAACACGACGTTCACCACAACGATCATCATTTTATGTTGCGGTGACGCGGGTCAAAGCTTTACGTCAGCTTTTTCTCACGACGCCCCTTACAAAGCAGTTTCTGGAGTACTTAATTCCAAGTCAAGACGCACTTCGAGAGAGATTGAGACTACAGGCGATGGATTTATAACGCTGGCACCAAAAATCTGTCTCTAAGTATTTCAATTGCTAAATTTCTAATGCATGTTATATATGGCTTCATCGAGGATGCTTTGCTAACAAATTTGTTCTGTAGAACAGGTCGGTATAAATATCCAGAGCTTCTCCGGGCAACGCACGGCATTAGTTGCATCAATGTAAGGAGATTGCAAGCATACAAGGTTCATCTCAGTTGCCACATAATGATTTTAAACTTTGGTATCACATCGACGAATTTTTTTCTTGAATTCGTAACCGTCAAAGTGTGAAGATTGTTGTATACAGCTAACATTTCCGGAGCCGGTAGATACACTGTAGCTACATTCTCGGACGATAAAGCCACCAAAGTCATACTTTGGAATCCTCAATTGGATCTATCCCGCCAAGCGTTTAGACAGCAGGTTGGGTCGCAATAGAATCGCTGAATTCATCAGAAACACGATCCACATATGTTTTAAATGAATAGTAGCCGCGCAAGTGCCCTGGTATAATAATAAGACGGTGTCTGGTGTTCATGAACCTGCCATTATGATAAAATAATGTGTGGTATGTTGAATTACTGGCTGTCACCAAACTACGAATATCCCTGCCATCCTGAAACTCGAGTGACTGTCTGAACATGCAAAGTCCACCAGAGGCAGTCGATGCTCTAGGAGATTGGGCCGAATAGGCTTTCCAACGGAAGAAGCCCATACGATGAAGTCGGTTATATCATAATGAATTACTCCTGAGTGCCGTGAACCGTTCTCCGCTGAACTTGCCATTCATTGCCGTGTTGACCAAGCGAACCACCATGTCATTGTGATATATTGGATGTTGTGTCCACGATGCTATCCTCGCTATATCAGCGAGGTTTCGCACTCGTTCATAGAGCGGTCGTAGTCATTTAGATGTGGCCCCTGTGTCTTCGCCATCATTCTTAGTATCACGTGGCTGTCACCAACGACGTGTACTTGGTGCAATCGCTCTTGAACAATATACTGCAACAGGCATCGTAGATCTGCCAGGTCTATTGGTATATGATGAATTGACCAGCGAGATCCTCTTGTCCAGATGATGAGCACGGGTCCACACGCTCCTCGGTTTTGATGAGAACGCTTCCGCAACCCCAACCTAGGATTCCACGTGAACCTTCATCAAAACCTCCGACAAAGGTGGATTGATTCGACAACACCAGTCGCACAATTCATTATGGTTGGTTACTCTGTAGGCGACGACCAGTCTGCAAAGTTTCCTTCGTAAGAATGCAGGTCTACCTGTTCAACTGACCTCGCCTGGAGCGACAGCGCGTTACTTGTTCGTTGTAGATTGAATTCTCCAAATTGACAAAATAGCATAAATGATAGTCATGTTACAGAAATGGTTGACTACCGTGCTAGTGTCACCTCCGCTTAAACTTTTCATTGTTGATACTACCAGAAGCACTACTGGTTATGGCATTTGAACACGATTGGAACGTCAGAAGCACACTTGTAGTAATAATTAAGAGATGTCGTCCGATGTTGAAGTACAAGCCACTTACTTGCATCTCATAAAGGAAAGCCAGCATATTCATAAATGGCTGTTGCCTGATCAAATTTGGCGGATCACCACAGTCCAAATCGTATTAAGTAACCGGATTTCAACTTGAGCGACGCTGCTTGCTTCAACCTATCCGGTAAGCGAGAATAGTGTACTGATCCTTAGCTTCGTGGCATTCTCGAAGTCTTTATCCTTATCGGCCAAGAAGACAACACGAGCTCAAGTTCATATCAAGCTCATGACACTAAGTGGTGTGTACTATCGACTAAGATTGCGCTGCTTCTATTACCTCTGACGACCGAGCAAAGTAGTCTTCATCTCATCTCTTGCTTTGGGGCTTTCCATTCCGAACGCACTCGTGTCAATGAACTTGATGGAGCTCCAACAACATGAATCTCATGCTGTCGAGAATGCTTCGTCTTCAAACATAGAGAAAGCTTGTCTTCCTCGAGTCACAGTGGTAGCCGAGATGCAGTGTGTATCGATTTGCTCGCAGAAGTAAGGTATCCTACCCATCAAGCACTCTTTGTCCACGAGTGTCTGTTGCTCCATCGCATTGCGAAATATTACGAGTGCAGCGTTTGCCATCAATACCAAGATCCTGTCTTCCTATAGTTGATCCAGACCACAACAAATTTATGATCGGATCCAAGTCGATGCGCTCGCGTTGTTTGAGCACATAAGCTTGGATTGGCGTCGTCCGCAATGGAAGACCATGGGAGATGTTGTGCTCATGACGATGGCACGGTTGCCTCCTTGTGCTCGACGTCGCCACATTGCTCTTCGTGGTGGTGATCTCATCCTGATTCAACAGCCAAACAACTGTACGAGATCGCATGCATCCCCCACAACGGGGTGTTATTTTTCGCAGCAGTGCTACGGATGCCTCTCAGTGAAAAGGCGTTAACCAGCACTGCACCGCCACAAATTGACGCGAAGAAACGAGGTGTCCAAGATCATCGCGGATCGATTGTGATCATCAAGCAGCGCATCCGGCTCGTTCACCAGGATAGGCGATCCAGGGATGTACGGATGTGCAGAGTGGTATGGCGACGGGGCAGCGTGCTGCTGGTCACCAGCCTGGTGAGGTTCAACACTACGTCCCGTGGTTGACTCTCCATCTCCAGACGCACAGCAATACTTTTTCACCATAGCTTGGTCTTGGAGCACCACCGAAGCTTGTGCTGACCTCGATCTGCGAAGCAGACGCTGCTAATCGAGCACCCAGTATCTCGTCAAACAAGCCCTCACTATCCGTCTGTGCGATTGACTCAGCTGCCCAGCTTGGGCGTCGCTTTGATGTAAACCGAAGCACTTACTCACTCTCTCCGACGTCTCTTCTTGCTCAGCTTTTTTCACGCCGGACAAGGAGAGTCGCGTTTGCAGAGACAGAAGCTGGGGGCAGCTTTTGGTGAGTTTGCTCGCACTTTTTCTCCAGTGGTATCGCCAAGAGACACGATCAGTGCATTCGGAGCCACACGCGGCTTGCATTAGCCAACGTGCCCCACGTCGAGGCAGAACTCTTCAATCACAACACGAAGCAATCCCTCACGTCGGACTTTGCATGCAGACCTCGCACTGTGTTAACGAGCGGGTCTCCTCTGTTCGTGAGCTACAGTGACACGCAAGACCTTTAGTCTACAGCCACTGTAGCTTAGCAAAGGCAGGCTCTCTCTAATGATTCAACCTCACGCCGCTGATACTAAGAGCAGCGACATTGCTTATATTTCGCCACCCGGTCATAGCAACTGCTCAATGCTGCAACAATTACAGCTTCAGAAGCTGTGTCGCTAGTCAGAAATTGATCTAGACATTTGTAAGCAGCAACGCTTACAGTACCCGTCGCGGGTGTCCGTTCACGCAGGTAGCCGGTCCGTTTAACATCCTGGCCGTCCAATTGAACGGACACTCTTGCAGCTGGTAAGGCACGGGCTCATGTTGAAGGCGTCGCTAAGCCACACAAGCATAATCCGCCTCTATCCTGGACGCGCGTGTTTATCACTGTGTTTCTTGTCAGAGTTTCGCAGTGGAGTGCAGAGTTGATCGCATTTCGGGGGAGGAGTACCCTCTAAGTTGGTCCGCCCATTCGCAGACCCACAAACACCTCAACAGCCGGACCTGCATAGCCTGCGCGCGTGTCAAAAGCCGCCATTACTGCTCTCAGAAGCTTTTACGTGAGCTTTTGGCTAGGAAATGCCGATAAAATGCAGGCGAAAGTGCGTGAGTTAGGCCGAGGAAGTCTGCTCGTTCCATCCTACTTGAGTGTAGATGGAGCCTGTCTCCTTTGTTGTTCGCCAGTTCCGAGGAATTTAGCATGGCATGAAGTTGCCACGCAAGTATCAGCAAGTCCAGCGTGGCGTGCCTCTAGCATAGCATCGTCACGAAAGAGGAGCTTTAGGTCCATCTTACGGTCATGGCTTGCGGTTCTAATCCTACATGAGCCAGGTATCGCCAATAAGGCCCAAACTAAGACTCTTGGTGTGGCTCTTGAGGGGGTATCGCCACCAAGGTGACACCAACCGGCTAATCTTTCGGCACGTTTGGCTGCGAGGATGCCGAGGATGTAGAGGCGCCGTCCTGGTAATCTCGAGCACTCGTTAGTGTTGTGTTGCGCTGCTCGATCGCGGCGCTGTGAGCCAAGCGGCGGCACCAAAGTCTCCTCTGTCTCTCTCCATCGACCAAAAACGTGCAAGCCTTTGAAAACGGGCCGGCGCTCAGATCTGCTCGGTTTTTCTCCCCGAATGAACTTCCCATGCAGAAACTGGTCCGTGTGCTTGGTTGCGAGACATCCGGCGTCTCGATTCAAGCATCTCCACTGGTTCCTTGTGCTACACACACGCCCCGCACTGCGAGTCCGTCACCGTATGTCTCGCTTCTTAGCCAAGTCTGTATCACCAAATCCCCCAACAAGATAAAACCAGCCCAACGTTCGTAACAGCAGACAACCAAACACGCTGCGACGCGGCTCGGCTTTGGTGAGCTGTACCATCCGCATTTCCGATTTCGCTCGGCATAAGCAATCTTGCTTACAACCCACACAGCGACCACTACTAATGGTACCAACTGCTGAGCGCAACGGCCCCGCCGAGCTTCAGTTTTCAAGCTTCCTCACTCAACTCAAAGCACCACCTTCTGAGGAGCCAATGCGTTCGGAGGAACAACAGTGGTCATCGCCTACGAGCATCACGACCAACCCGACGGATGCCACAACGACCACATCGCAGCCTCTGCCTAGTTTCACGTTGGACCAGCAGAGCAACAATTACTATGTCAATGCTAATGCGGGTGACAACCTGCCTCTACGACAGCTCAGCAGTCTTACGACGCCGACCGGATACTACTCGCAGCAGCTTCTACCTCCGCGTGATCCACAGACCACTTCGGCGGCAGCACCATGGAGTGCACCGACGTACAGCACAGGTGCACCGATGGTTCTCGGTGACTACATGCAGCACCAACCGCCTCAACAACCAGCACTGCATCCACTGGTGCTTCAACATAGTGAACCGATGGCCCGTTCCAATGATGAAGACCTTGCCATGGATGCCCAGATGCTTCGAGAAGTACTTCAGGAGATGCCTACAGGTCAGACGCCAGTGAACGCACAGCACTCGCAGCCGCGCGGACAGCAAATGCCTGGTCTACAACTCCTCTTCGCTTCACCCATGCACTCGACGGACATGAACGCAGCCGTGACGCAGACGCCCGCGTTCTACAGCAACAGCATGGGCATGACACACGCCCCTGCAGACATGCTTCTAACCATGAGCCAGACGTCTGCACCACTCCACACCGCTCCGGTGGCGCCCATTTTCCCTCCAGTACCAACGCAAGACCGGTCAGTGCTACCCGGCACGTTGCCACTTCCGACCGGTCTCACTCCTACCTACGATCCACTTGCTGCCGCCGCTGTTGGCACAATGGTGCCGCCTACCCTTCCACGTAAGAAACGCACGACAGCTACTCGAATCTGCAAGGTCGAGGGCTGCACCAAGGGCATTCGGTCGCGTGGACTGTGCAAGGCTCACGGCGGTGGTCGACGGTGTACGACTCCCGGCTGCACCACAAGCGACCAGGGTGGAGGCCACTGCGTCCTACACGGTGGAGGCCGTCGGTGCCGTATTGAAGGCTGCAAGAAGTCTGCACAATGGCGTGGTGTGTGCAAGATGCACGGCGGTGCTCGTCGATGCCGCTACGGCCAATGCACCAAGAATGGCCAAGTGAAGCAGGGCTACTGCCGGATGCACCACAACCTGCTCACGGCTCAACGGCAGCAACAAGAACAACTACAAGCGCAGCAACAGCAATTGCAGCTGCAACAACAATCTCTGCCTCCTGTTCCGACGGTCTCCGTCAAGCTCGAAGGCATATAAACCACTTCCGAACTCGGTCGTACATTGCGTGTGTTAATCGGCGAGAGCCACTTGGATAGAAGAAAGCGTAATAAACATAATATAGTAACCTCCACGCCTCAGTCTCTCAAGTCTCTCATGATCTAGTAACGTCCTGGCCTTGAGCAAAAGGCTCCGATAAGGTCTCTGTTTACCTTCATCTGTTGTGCCTCAGCTCAGCACTAAACGCGTCATTTACGGTCACATTCGTGTTAGTAACTTTGCTGTCACACACTCAGGCAATGGACGTAGTGGAGACTACGACTAGCAAGGCTTCGGCGACTGCATCTGCTGGGTCCCAAGATGATCAGCTGGCTAACAAGACGTCTGTGCTACATTGTGACTCGACATGGGCGTCATCGTCCACCACAGTCAAGAAAAAAGGGACTTTGGGCTTTCGAAAGTTTCGGGAAGCGTTGATGGCCAAGAAATTCGACAACCACGACAATGTGCCGGTAAGATTGCCATGAACAAATCCTTGACCATCAACATTATTCGGTTGTCACGATGTCAAGTTGTCGAGTTGCGTGTGTCTGTTTGGTGAACCTACTTGTCATTGTTTGCTGCCTCAGGTCGAGGTGACTGTTGTTTCTGGACTGTTCATCGGTTCGTATGGTGCTGCCAACAACTTTGAAGCTCTGAAGGAAGTGGGAATCACACATATCCTCTGTGTCTCACCAAGTTTGCCACTCAAGTACGTGGAACGTTGCTAGTTACTCGTAAGACAAGGTACTGATGGTGGATGTGCAGGTGTGACGATCTCAGGCCAGCCAAACGGAGGAAGCAGTCGTTGGCGGCCTTGACGAAGAGTTGAGGTCGGAGGCGGTGGCGAGTCGGAGGCGGAGTCGAGTGGGCAGCGGCGGCGCTGCAGTCGTGATCTTGCTGGAGGAGTTGACTTGTACAGAAGAGGAAAATTGAGAAGTGATTGATTGAGTTAGTTTTGTTGGCGCTAGCAGTAGTTGTCTCGCAACCAACGATCCTGGGTGACTAGACCTGCACCCAAGTATCCAGGTCCTATCCTAAAAACTATCTTTCTCAAATCCTACTGTTATCTTTCTCTGCCAATGAAATCCTGCGAAGCCTCGGCGTGGCTGAACCAGAATTTTCCCATAGCGTCCCATAATCAAAATATCCGGATGGTAACTGGAATGTTGCCAATCCTGAGGATTTACATCCAATGAAAAGACGTATAAGAACTGTTGAAGTGGCAACTGCAACCACATATAGCCAATAGACTCGTAGACATATGAAAATGTAAAAATTCAAGATTACGCTGAGCCATAGTAATCTGGCCAGCTGATCTTAAAATTTGGCGTAGTGGCTGTATTGACCACTACGTCACATGACCTCCTTTCGAGAAAGCACCACCTCCTAAAAGGGCTTCTCTCTTTTCTTGGATTTCCAATAGAGGTCGATGAGTCCTGGGATCTGTTTCAGGTTCTCAACTGGTTCCCATGTTGCGTCCTTCTTCGTTTCACCGAGCCACCAAATCTGGTACTGCATCTTTCCCTTGCGCTTGCGGTGGTTAACTACAGATTCAACCAGTTGTCCTTCCGTTCCATCGGCTAGCACAACCTTGTTCACCTTCTGTCGGCGCTTTGGATCTTTGCGATACGGTTTCAACAGTGACGTATGGAAAACTGGATGCAACTTCAGGTTCTTCGATAATCCCAACTCATACGAGTCACGAGATACCTTCTTCTGGACAGGAAATGGCCCAATGAACCTCGGAGCTAACTTCTTCGATTGTGTGTACCCCTTATGACGGATATCCAAATTCTTTCCGTCTAGTAACACCATGTCGCCAGTTTTGAAGTCTTGGACAAGTCTGTTTCTGTCGTAATAATACTTCATGCGCTCTTGGGCTTCACTCATACGGTCTTGCGCGACCTTGAGGAAGGCTTCTTGTCGGAGTAAAAACTCTCTTGCTGCTTTCTCCAACTTCTTGAATTCCGGATCTGACACTACATCGTCGGGCATGTATGGAATATACCCAAGATCCGCTTCAAACGGTGACATACCAATCGTAGCATGCACACGTCGATTGTAGGCAAACTCTGCCATATGAATAAACTCATCCCAATCGCTCTGGGCTGGGTTAACGACTCCTCGAAGATAATCTCCGATAAAACGGTTTGTACGTTCCGTTTGTCCATCCGTCTGTGGTCTAAACGCTGATGACAGGTTATGCTGCGTTCCCATAGCAGTTATGACAGCCTGCCAAAACTTGGACGTAAATTTGGAGTCACGATCGGACACAATCGTCTTCGGAAGACCATGATCTTTTACATAATTCTTCATGAAAACATTCGCAGTATCTTCTGCGCTGTCCGTCGTCTGCGTTGCAATGAACTTAGCACGCTTGGTCAATCGATCCACGATGACCATGATGGCGTTATAACCATCCTTGCTGGAAGGTAAGGACACAACGAAATCCATCGAAATGTCGATCCATCTACCTCTTGGTACATCCAGCGGTTGAAGTAATCCCGGCGGTTTCACTTGTCTCGCCTTGTTGCGCTGACACATTTCACAAGTGTTGCAATAACGCTGGATATACTTCATCATTCTCGGCCAATAGTACTTCTCTCGTACTGCGACGTAGGTCTTGTAAGATCCGGGATGGCCTGCTGCTACTGTATCATGGTTCTCGCAAATGACACGGTTTCTCAGATCTTCGTCATCTGGAATATACAATCGCGGACTTTCATCTTCACCAGTCTGATAGTATAAAACACCATCATTGAGCGAGTAATGCGGAACGTTGTCTCCAAGCTTAAGCGTCTTAATAATCCGCTGTAAGTCCTTGTTCCACGCATACATCTTCTTTGCGGACTGTGCCACGGTCATATTGTTTGCTACCATGGTTGCCACAATTTCACGGTTTTGGGCCGTATCAAGAAGTTCCTGAAGGCTTACTTGCGCAGCCTTATGCTCGAACTCAGGGTTTCTTGATAGTGCGTCTGCGACTACATTCGTTTCCCCTGGGATCCACTTGAACATGGGTCGAAACTCCGCGAGTTCATTGAACCACCGCGCAATGCGTCGATTCGCTGTCTTCTGCGTAAGAATCATCTCGATGCTCTTATGATCTGTTTCAACAAGGAAGGGCTTGTCCAGTAGATATACACGCCATGTCTTCAGCGCATGCATGATTGCGAGTAGTTCTTGTTCGCGCACTGGGTAATTCAGCTCTGCAGGTTTCATTTTCCGGCCCGTAAAGGCAACTGGATGTTCCAACTCTCCCTCCTTTTGAAATAAGACCCCCCCAATTGCAAAATTTGAGGCGTCCATTCGAATGCCGAAGGGCTTGGTGACATCAGGAAGACGGAGAACCGGAGGTGATGACAAGCGCTTCTTTAACTCATCAAAACACCGTAGTTGGTTCTCATCGAGTTCGATAGCATCTCGAGAACGTTTTCCCTTGATACATTCATGCAAAGGGCCTGCGAATTGCGCAAAATCCTTGCAGAATCTCGAAACGTAAACAGTTGTCCCAAGAAAGCTTTCCATTTGCTTCTTGGTCTTGGGAACTGGCCAATCTGCGATAATCTTCACCTTGTCTGGGTCCATTCGAACGCCGTTGCGTCCGACGAAGTCGCCTAAACATGGAATCTCATCCACGCAAAATTGGCATTTGGACAGTTTGATGTAAAGTTTCTGTTCTTCACATCGCTTCAATACTCTGTCCAGCGCGGCAATATGCTCGTCGACATCTTCACTCTTGGTGTACACGTAAATGTCGTCGAAGTAAATCCGCATGACATCACGTAAGTCCCTGAAAACCTTTTGTAATAACCTGTTAAAGGTCCCTGGGCTGCCACTGAGTCCCATGGGTGTGACGAGATATTCAAAAAGACCGTCTGGAGTCGAAAAAGCAGTGAAGGGTATATCTGCTTCTCGTAACTTGACTTGGTAATAACCCCAGAGTAAATCCATGCACGAGTACCAATAGCTGCCGGCCATCGCATCAAAGGTGTCTTCTTTGCGAGGCATCGGAATGGCCGGTAAAACCGTAGCTAAATTCAACTGACGATAGTCGTGCACAATTCGCCAACCAACTGGTTTTTTCACACAGAAAGTCGGTGCACAAAAGGCTGACGTACTCGGTCGAATGATGCCAGCTTGAACCATCTCTTTGGTCCATTCCTGTATCGTTTTTCTCTGATCAGGACTTTGGCGCCATTGTTTGACCGAAATAGGCGTAGTACCAGGTTTGAGCAAAATCTCATGCTCAATACCTTCTCGTACTGGCGGTGTCTCATTCGGAAGTTCCGTACGGAAAACCGTATCCGCATACTTCAGTAGCGTCTCATACGCCGGATTGCCCTTGAGAGCATCCCATCCTTGACTCTTGAAGCGTTCAGCCTTCTCCGAATCATGCGGATTGATTACAAACACTGCTTCAATATCCTTGTTCCTACGCAACATTTGCTGGAACTGGTTGGACGAAATAATCTTCGTTCGCCCAAACTGGCCGTTGTGACCATGCTGCCGATAGTAGTTGAAGATCTCGCGGCTCTGCGCAATTCTGGCACGGCGTTGTCCTGCCACCCAACGGGCTGGACGTGTCTTCGGCAGTCTCAACTTCACAGTCTGCGTGTTCTCCACGTTAATGCGAGGTGCAATCTGTCCAGTACTCCAGTCGATATCAGGGTTCTGCTCCCGCAGCCACATCATGCCTAAAACGACGTCCTTTTCCTCAGGAACAGGCATGACTTGGAATGTTCCCGTTGTCAAGGGAAATCCTGGTAACTGTAGAGACATCTCTACAGTCCGACGTGGACGATGCACAACTTGATCATAACCGAGATCAACTTGCATCATGTCACCTTCAGTGACATCCAACTCAAGCTTCTTCACTAACTCCTCAGTTACGCCGTTCAGGCTACTGCCGTTGTCAATGAATATCGTGACGGGCCTCTCTTGGTCTTCCGTCTTGAATGCTCGAGCTTCAGCCTCTAGGATCGCATACACTGCGCCCTGCATATACCGATTCGCTTCAGTACGTTTCGGCTGACTACAATCTGGAGAAATGTGACCAACCTTGCCACAATTTCTGCATGTAGCTTTCTTCTTCCAATCATCGTTCGCGCCTTTCTTCTTTTCGTAATGCTTATTGTTCTGCTGTTTCGATTTAGGCGGACGATGCCCCGAGCTTGACGATCCTTGCGAACCTTTCGCAGGAGCTCTAGGGGGTTTTCCCGAGTAGTGTGCAAACTCGAAATTCGACGCAATTTCAATGGCTTCTTGTAGCGTTGATGGACTCTCTTCTTTGATCTTCTTTGCTGTTTCTTCACGTAATCCGTTCTGAAAAAAGAAACGTTTCTCCAACTCACTGATCGCCAATTCTGTCTGCGACAGTAAGTCTTGAAACTTAGAGACATACTCGTGAATAGTCTCGTTCTGTTTGAGACGAAACAGTCTCTCACGAAGATCATACTCGAAGTCCCTAGGTCGAAAGCGCGTGCGCAGTTGTTGTTTAAACAACGACCACGTGGGAGCCTTATTCGCTCTCTCGCACTCGGTTATAAAAGCGCGATACCAGTTCAACACTGACTTGCCTAAGTTGCTGGAGATTATCGTTACGAAACCAGACGAATCGGCCTCCATTAACTCACGTCTGCTTGCGTAGTACTGCTCGGTGGCGAAGATCCACAACTCGATATCTTCGCCGTATTTGCCTTCATACATCGGCGGGTCCTTCTTCTTCTGATCACCCCGCGCCGCCATCAGATACTCGAACCTTGCGTTAGCTTGCTGCATTTGCGCTTGCAGCTGAGCTTGCATCTGGGCTTGGGCGGCTTGCTGCTGTTGCGTTATAAACACTAGCAACTGCTGCATTGACATCGCATCAGGGCCTGAAGCTTGGGTAGTATGTGCAGCCGGAGCCGCAGTGTCCGCCGGTGCTTCTGTACTTGGTCGTGATGCATCTGCATCACTCGGCGCATTCATTCTGCTTTGCTGCCGAGGACGAGGGTTCGGGGACGGGCGCTCAGCGGCACGGCTTCTTCTTTGAGCCATAACTGCTGGACTTCTCAGCGCGTATTGATAAGGTCTACCGAAACCCCAATGAAGAAGAAGAAAAGAAAAGAAACTACTTTTTTTGTTTCTTAAGTCTACGCTTCTTGTCGAGCTGGATGGAGTGGTCGAAAGTTCCTTCCAGGATAGTCTGCGTCTGGCTTATACGATGTTTTAGCAGTTCAGTCGTATCGTGCAAGACGTTCCTGGCGTTGGAGTCCTTGCAATCTGGAATTTCGTTCCGGATGAGTTGAACGATCTTGAGCTGCTTCTGCGTCGTCAACCACAAGTCCTGGCGTAGTTTGTCGAGCGTGTCACTGCGGGTCGTCAAGGACTTGGTGTCGTTGATAAACGGTGCTTCGGGTTGGCGAGTCTTTCGCTTACCCATGCAAGAATGCCGGCTAAAACAAGTTCAGTAGCAACGAGTGTAGATCAAGCGAAACCAAGTGTGAACTACTCAGAAGTTATTCTCCGCAGTAACCAAGGGGGGATTAGCCGAAGCGTTATACCCTTTAACCCAAGGAATGGAGTTCTGAATGTGCTGAACACACCTAGTACGCAACCACACCAACGAACCACCGAACGTTAAAGCTCGTGCTTAGAGGCAATACCAGTCTTCGACTCTTGAACTTGAACCGAAGCTTGACACGTCAAGTGCTACTATGTGACGATCTCAGGCCAGCCAAACGGAGGAAGCAGTCGTTGGCGGCCTTGACGAAGAGTTGAGGTCGGAGGCGGTGGCGAGTCGGAGGCGGAGTCGAGTGGGCAGCGGCGGCGCTGCAGTCGTGATCTTGCTGGAGGAGTTGACTTGTACAGAAGAGGAAAATTGAGAAGTGATTGATTGAGTTAGTTTTGTTGGCGCTAGCAGTAGTTGTCTCGCAACCAACGATCCTGGGTGACTAGACCTGCACCCAAGTATCCAGGTCCTATCCTAAAAACTATCTTTCTCAAATCCTACTGTTATCTTTCTCTGCCAATGAAATCCTGCGAAGCCTCGGCGTGGCTGAACCAGAATTTTCCCATAGCGTCCCATAATCAAAATATCCGGATGGTAACTGGAATGTTGCCAATCCTGAGGATTTACATCCAATGAAAAGACGTATAAGAACTGTTGAAGTGGCAACTGCAACCACATATAGCCAATAGACTCGTAGACATATGAAAATGTAAAAATTCAAGATTACGCTGAGCCATAGTAATCTGGCCAGCTGATCTTAAAATTTGGCGTAGTGGCTGTATTGACCACTACGTCACAGCAGGTTTCCTGAGGACTTTACCTACTTGCAACTGAAAGTGGCGGATCTGAGCTCTGTGGACATTTCAGCGTACTTCGACGAAGCTTTGGGCTTTATTGGCAGGTACGAAGGATTTCAGGATAGCGGTACCTGTGAGCTAAACTTTTGTTTCCAGGGCCTTGTCTTCTGGTGGAAAAGTGCTCGTGCACTGCTTCATGGGAATCTCGAGGTCCGCGACGATCATTCTCGCCTACCTGATCGCGCATCAGGCCCTCACACTTGCTGATGCGCTTCGTGAATTGCGTCGAGTGCGACCTCAAGCACAGCCAAACAGCGGGTTCTATCAGATGTTGGTGGCATTTGAAGCAAAGCAGAAGCTCATGTGTGAGCAATAGCTTAACTTCTTCAGGCAGCATAATCGGGATGCAACTCGACATGTTGAACGTACAAGGCATGAAAGTATAGCCACAGAGATCTTTCATGCGATGTAGTAGAAGAGAACAACGAGTGTACGTAAATTGCTAGTAACATCGCATGCGTTGCAGTATTTTCAGCTGCGAAACTCCAAGCTGGGATGCACCACACACTCTAGTTGTCATTGGCAATCTCACATGTAACGGAGACTTGAGATGGTGGAGAATGGTACCAACGACTCATTCTTCGATAAGATACCAGTCACTCAAGTTCGCTCAACACCTTTGAAATGGGGCAAGATGCTGACGAGAAGGTCGCTATGATTCGTTATGCGTCCTGCGAGAAAAGTTGTAAGCCATCGCACGAGACTTTCGTTCTAGAGGAAATCACTCTTCAAGTCCAGGATGTCTCCGATTCACAGCAGCTCATAGAACCCGAAGCGAAAGTGCCAAAACCATCCAAACCGGTGGCAGCTCCAGCGAAAGTTTTGTTTCTTGATGGAGTACGAGGACTCGCCGCAATTCTGGTTGTCAGTCAACACTCGCGTGAATACTTGCACGATCTTGATCTCGGAGCTTGCGCTGTGGATACTTTTTTCGTACTGTCTTCGTTTCTGCTTACAATGCTCTTCATGAAAAAGAGCATTCGGATGCTGTCCCAGAATGCGAGCTACCGAAAGTGGACATTCAGCTTGGCGGACTACTTCTCGAAGCGCTTCTTTCGTGTATACCCGTTGTTCGCGACTGTGGTCGTCATTATTTGGCTATTACCTTTTGAGGATCAGAAGCGGTATTTCCTCGTCAAAAAGCGAGATCACTTCGACTTGTTCAAGGTACTCACTTTCAGCTTTTCGTACCGCTATTTTGTCTTCTGGACGTTGCCCCTGGAGATCTCGTATTACTTCTGTCTTCCGGTCTTCGTCTTGGGTGTTCTTAACCTGCGTCGTTTATGGTGGGTGCCGTTAGTCCCTCTGTACTTGTGGGTCATCTACGCGGGTTGGCATGAACGTCGATCAAGTCACTCTCCACTCATGCCGCACTTCCCAACGTTTCTAGCGGGTTCGATGGCTGCCACTCTGTTCGTAAAATTGGACATGTGGATAAAAGCCACTGGATTCGAGTTTACCAAGTTTCACAAATTCTCCATTCGAGCCATTGAGTACGCCGCTGTTGTGTTGATCCTCAGTGTGTGTTTCCGTAGAAACTCGAACCCTGGTCAACCAGCAGAGCCGACGATGTTTTTCCACTGGGTACACAAACGTGAAATCGACGAAGGAGGTTTTCCGTTCATCAGTGTTCCTGTCACACTGGTTATTGTGACTGAGATGCTCCTGCCGTCTTGCATCTCGACGATGTTTGAATGGAGCGTCCTGCGCTACTGGGGTAAAATCAGCTTCTCCGTCTACCTGTTGCACAGCTTCGTGGTCTTCAGCAACATTTACGGCAAGGATCCCTCCATGTACTACGAGCGTTTGTTCATCAGGTTCGGTCTCATCCTCTTGCTGTGTACGGCTTCGTATCACTTGGTGGAGTACCCTTCACAGTTGCTAGCTCAGCGTATCACCAGAAAGCTAAACGAGCAAGAAGCAAAGGGATCAGGAAATTTGACTTTGCCAATCCGATTGAACACCAAACACCGATTCTTCCGCATCCCGAGCACAGCCCAGACTGCCTAAAGTAAAATGCACAATTCATGTACCATTAGATGAAACACGATGACAGCGTATCCAAGTCCTTCTTCGTACTAGAATTCCCGTATTTGAGTCACTCTTCTTCTTATTTACCTGTTGTGGTTTCTGCTCACATTAATTCCATGTACACTGTACGCACCATCGCTATCTATACATTGTCAGCAAAGTAGTTAGTACATGACACTAATATAAATACAGAGCTCAGTGACTTTGCTGTCTGCAGAATACAAAGTGTAAGCGTCTGAATGGCGACGAGGAGCGCACGGGAGATCCATGGCCAGGCACAGACAATGACGCTGATGACCTTGATCTGACTGCTACGGAGTGCGAGATGTTCTTGTCTAAGGAGGAATTCGATATGCTGCAAACTTTCCATCGGTTTGTGCCATTACCTGCGCTAACGTCGCAAATTCTGCGGGTCTATTGCGAAGACGACCTGCAAGTCCCTGAGGCGTCAATCGATGATACCGAAGATGACGGTAATAAGCCGTCCAAAACGGAACAAAACCGGCAGAGGTCGAGCAAGCACAGCTCATCACAAGGGAATATTCTCCGCCATCCATGTCGCCCAAAAAATCTAAAAAGAAAGCCCCACATCCAAATCAACCTAACATCCCAAACACCACGAACCCAGCAAACTCCACCATCTCGACCTAGTTCTAGTCGCAGCTCCAGCGACCCTGAATCACAAAGATAACACCTACGAAACACTTTAATCAACTCAAATGTTTAAGTTCTTGTCCAAAATGGACTTCGATTTCAGGTTCTCATCACGGTTTGTCCGCTTCCACTTGCACCTCGACAATGTCGTCCTCCGGCACCAACTTGCGGTCAATGAACTCCGCAATGGAGTCCTCGTCCCAATGAGCGACACTGATCTCCTCCACCTTGTCGTTGTTCTCGTCAAAGAACTGCAGCATAGGGAGCCTGGCATTGCTCTCCTCCACTTGGAGTCTCTTGATGTCCTTGGCCTGCTGCTCCACAAAGTTTGCCACCTTCGGATACCGCTTCAGTCGGTTCTGAGCCACTGCTAGCACCACTTTGGCATAGCGACGACCTTCAGCTTCCACGACTTTGGAGAAATCCGAGCAGCAAGTGCGACATTCGTGGCTCACAGTGTCCACAGCTTTAAGTTTCGCCTTTTTCGACGTTTTACGGCTAAAAACGCCTCTAATTCGTCGCAAAGGCGACAGTCCAGCGCGTCGACGTCGAATCCGAGCGCCGCGCAGTGCTCCAGATGTTCCGTAGAGGCAATAGAAGCAGATGAAGCTTCAGAAGAAGCCTCAGGTGCCTCCTGGGCGGCTACACAAGCCACCAAGAGCAGCGCAAACGTCGCAAGTCGCATGGAGATTGCTACGTGGTGACTGTACGTAAATGACACCTGAATTGATGTGGTCAACATGATATTGTGTGGGGTACATGTTAGTACGTCCACCACATGTAATTGTAAAACTTCAAGGTGATACCGTAATATACCGGTAGTCATCCTTCAGATGTCATACAAGCTTATTCATCATGGTAAGCTTACTTGAAATAATACAAAGTTGGAAATGATGTGGGCATGGATTACCAAAGATGACAAAAGCTAGATGGTGTAAGTTTGATTCCAAGTGTGCGAAAAACAGCGTGATTGATCAAAAGCAATCAGGCATAGAGTTCTTCAACATCTTGATAGGCGTATTGCCGGAGCAATAAGCTCCAGTGTGGAGATTTTCAAGTCAAATTCTCCCGTACAGATGGAACATCACAATCGCACATGTGTGCTTGGAGTTCTCGCCATGGACAGCAGAGGTTGCAATGCTCACTTGCTAATTTGAACAAGAACAGTCATGAACTGCCGTCGTCCCGTGCATTCGTGGAATTGCCCAGGCTCAACCTCTCACATATCAAGCAACCGCGACGTGCAGTCGGAAGATAACTATGGTACCAGATCTGTTGCCTCAGAAGAAGACAGAGGTGGTCTGGTAGTGCAAAGTGCTCGTGACTCTCGACAGAAGTTGGTGTACTCTGACCGAGAAATGTGTGATGACATCCTCGCCACCATGCCCAAGCTCCATGCAGCTGTGCGTAACAACGCCAAAGGTGGACGGTGGAAGCACAGCACGGAAAGGGAGGAGTGCACCTCGCCGAAATGAAACCCTTCAGCTCAACTGTCGAATCAGACGATGACATCGACATCTTGTACGCCGTAGCAGCCAAGACAGAGCTACGGTGCCATTTGAACGAGGCCTTAAGCGTGTTGTTGCACCAGGACTCCGATGGATACGATTCCACGATGAAATCACTCTGTGGAAAGCAGTTCAAAAGAGGAGACGTGTTTTACCATCAGCGCTTAGCAAGTGATCCTGAATTCCACAAGCAAGGACGCATCCCACTAGAAAGTGAAAACGACACAGGATCCGCAGCAGTTTCCGTCACATCGGCCACAATACGTCTCAGTTCCAGTTTGAAGACACGCCTAAAGGCTCGCCACAATCGTGTCCAACAGCTGGTGGCTTTCGTCGTACACGCACCAGTATTCGGACAAAAAGCGAGCGTTTCACTGATGAAGACGGTTCCAAAACTCGTTCATGACCAAAGTCTGCTACCAAACTCCGAGAGTTCACTGTTTCACCGTGGGATTGATCACATTGGCGTTGGTTTCGACCTGCAATTTATCCCGCATTCTGGAGGCAGCAATCGGCAGTGCACTCAAATATTTGCACACTCGTATGCTTCTGACAAAACCATCGCGAAACTTTTCCAAGAATGTGTTCGAGAAACCGAGGCGATGGCAAATGCCAACCCAGCTGATCTGGCACGCCGTCGAGTTACGCTAATGAATCCGGAGGCTAGAAAGATTATGCGAACATTCACTGAGTCGCTGTCACAGTTCGAACGGGTAATTCGCCGGCGCCGGTTTGGGTTTCAGTCTTTCATCTACTTCCCGAAGGAGTACGCAGATCCGCTACTGGAAAAGCGCTGCTTGATCTGCAACAAAACCTTCCATTTCTTTCGTCGTGACTTCTACTGTCAGCTATGTGGTCATATGGTGTGTGGAGATTGCTCGGAGCTGTACGAGGTGGAAGCTCGCATCGGAGAAATCCGTAAGAATCGTTGCTGTAGATTGTGTGTGGTTCGTGTAGACTCGTGCAAGTTTGACGACGAAGACTTGTTGCAGGCTTTGGGTCCGATTATCGTGGAAACTCCTTCTGATGCCTGGTTTCCACCGAACATTCGATCTTGAGT
>VOQZ01000737.1:0-31566 GCA_008079305.1 Phytophthora palmivora | reverse complement strand
TGGACGCTGAAACTTGGTTGTTCGACGGCCTGACCAAGCAGGCAGACCTTGGCCCTACCGACGCCCCTGTGATCACATCGGCTGCCATCCGCAGCAAGATCGTGGCCGTTCGCGCTGTGGCTCTGCCGATCACAACCAAGCCCAAGCCGTTGCCTAAGGTGGAGACGCCAGCTGCCCCTGAGCCGTCCGAGGCTGAGGCTGCCCCTGCTGACAACAAGGATGAGGCCGAGAAGATGGACCTGGACTAAATCTTCCAGCAATGGTGAGAGCAGAAAATCAGGCATTTTGCATATGAATCGTGCTGCTTGCGGCTCATGCGTTCGAAGTAGACACGCACGATGGCAAGTAGGCAGGCTGCACGTGATGCTTTCATAGTCATCTGGTAGAACCATACAAAAACAATCTTTTTCGTTGACTCCATAGCAAGATATCAATACCAACTTATGTATGTTCTTATTGCCTAGGTTCCATTATCGAGGTAAATGTAGCGTGAAATCAACGTAAGTACGAATTTGAAGGCTCCATTCATTAATTCTTAGGGACAGCATGGCCAGGTACGTCGCCTTGAAGGGTCTCTTCTGAATATGTAGTCTTCTAGATAGCAGCCACAGTGCTGGTCTAATAGATCACTTCCTGACGATTGCAATCGTGTTTGTGTGGCTCTCACCCGCCGTCTGTAGCACTGGGGAGAGCGAGTTCAAGCGCGTGCAGGAGGACGAGGAAGAATTCCAGAAGGGTCCGCTGTCAGTGCTCATGCACAGCGTCAAGAACAACTCGCAGGTGCTCATTAACGTGCGCAACAACCACAAGCTGCTCGCCGCGTCAAGGCCTTCGACCGCCACTGCAACATGGTGTTGGAGAACGTCAAAGAGATGTGGACGGAAGTGCCCAAGTCGGGCAAGGGCAAAAAAGCAGCCAAGCCCGTCAACAAGGACCGATTCGTCAGCAAGATGTTCCTACGTGGAGACTCGGTCATTATCGTGATGCGGAACCCGCACGCCTAGTAGGTCATGGCCTTTATTGCAGCTGGAGCTGGTCGGAATAGACGTCAGTACCTCAACTTCTGTTTGTGTTACAGTAGCAGGTGACGGTGTCTACCTATGCCGACGTTGTGCGACGTCTTGCTATTGAATCATTCTTGTATTTACAGACAATGTCGCAATTGCTGGACTTGCCATCGGAACTATTGGAGCACAGCATTTGTCAGTATCTCGACGTGTGGAGTATCTCCCAGCTCGGCCTAGTGAATCGCCGCATTCAGCATGATCTCAGACACTGCTCCAAATTATGGGAGACACTGGTTGCTCGCCACTTCGGCTATGTGAACAAACCACTGCTGATCGGACGACCTAGAAGCAACAACGACAATAGACACAAGGTCGAGATCGGCTGGAAAGCTGTGTTTGCTGCTGCGTGGCGAGATTCAGTGGTACTGGCTCCGCGACCTGCGACTCTGCAGGAATACGAGGTGCTGCAAGTGTACAACCAGAAGAGCTATCCGATGTTGCAACCTCGAGAAAGTCAGATTAGACGGGAGATCGTCCTCATGTTGGGGCTGCGGCGGATCCCTGCCAGTCTGAAGCTCATTCAGCTATACGCCAAGGTTATTCGACAGGCCCATTTCGTGCCACGCGTGAATGCTGCTAGTACAGCCAGGGCTTTGCGTAGATTGGCGTTGTAGTATAATAATACTTGAAGGCAGCTCCCATGGAGTAGGCTCGAGGTTGCAGTAGAGCGACGAACCTACACTGTAGTTCGAGCTTTATTACAACAAACTACACCAATAACTACATCGCCCAAGCATTCAGTTCAGTTTATTCACTTCTGTTGCCTTACACTCTGGAGGCTTCTAATCGCCATCGTAGAGCGAGCGCTCAACTGTTTTCTTCCGCACATCGTCTTGCAAAGCCTGCGAGTCAGGCGCCAACTCGTGCATATACGGAGGTGCGCGTGGTGAAACGACCTGAAGTTTGCGCGTTTCCGTGTACTCTCATGCTCTAGTGGTCGAAAGCCAAATGTTGGCTACAACTTTCTTCAACCACGGCGGAGGTTTCACCATCTTTGACATGGACTCACACTACCGATGACGGTGTGAGAAGAGATTTGGGCTGCTGCAGTATTTGCTTCTTTGATGAGCTCGACATATCGTTTTCCCTTTCGGACTCGCGTGCATCGGCAAGCTGCTCACCCTCACCATCACTGCCACTGCTGCTGGTGCTTGTGCTGTTTGGTGCGTCATGATCGGTGGCACCGTTCTCATTGACCGTCGGTGCAGCTTCTGTTACTGATACATTGTGAATTGGGGTGCTTCCGATGTCGTCGAGAGATACCTCCACTGCAGCTTCTTCAGCCGCTATCTCTGCAGTATGTGCTGGTGTCTGCATGATCTCGATGGTAACTTCTGCTTGAGCACTTCGTTCGTGCACAGGCACCGAAGTTGGTACTTGTTCCATGGCATCAACAGGTACCGTTGGCATCGGCGGTAATGAAGTAGGAAACGACGCTGGCGCCGTTGAGATTGCTGTTGCTTCTGGAGTTGACGGGGATACCACCGTATCCAGAGGTGTCTCTGACGCTCGGGATTCATGTGCAGAAGTGGGCAATAATACAACTGGAGACGGTTGTGCTTGAACTGGTGGTTGCTGAGGCTCCTCTACAACTGAAGTCCTCTGTACTGAGGCTGCCATACTTGCTGGGGCTACAAGAGAAACTGGCGCAGGTGGTACGGCCACCGATGAAGCAATAGCGGATGTTAATGCGTTGGTTCTTCCCGAAGTTGGTGCCGAAGTGGAGTCGGCTCTAGAAAAACCGTGAGCTCGACTCTGAGCACTGTTCATGGCAGGTGGTGCTACTGGATCGGGGATGCGGGCGTCAGGGTGGAATGCACAAACATCTTCGAAGATGAGTTCCTGTAGCTTCTGTTTCGTCAGGTCAGTATTCTCGAATGCAAAGTCAAACGGCGTAGGACACGTTTTCTCCACTGATCGATCACGCACCAAACTCAAGTATGGGTGTGTGAGAGCCTCCTGAATCGTGATGCGCTTGCGCGGGTCGAATACCAGCATCTTCTCAAGCAAATCGAGACATTGTGGCGTAGCACGTGGATACACTGACGATAGAGGTACCTTCGGCTTCTTAGGCTGACGCAAGATGAATCGCTTTGCCTTCGGGTTGGTAATGAAGTCAAGTGAATCCTCTGACGGAGAGCCCACAACGTCCATAATAATCTTCAACTGGTGCAGGTAATCATGACCAGGGAACAAAGGTCGCCGTCCCAGCATTTCGGCAAGAATGCATCCAATGGCCCACACGTCCATTTGCTTGTCGTACTTAGATGAAAGCAGTAACTCTGGGGCGCGATACCACCGGGTAACAACGTACTCGGTGAGACCCGAGTCCATGCCCTGGATACCACGAGCAAGACCAAAATCGCACAACTTCAAATCGCAATCCGAATTCACCAGAATGTTGGATGGTTTCAAGTCGCGGTGCAGCACCTCAGCGGAGTGAACGTAATTGATAGCAACCAGCATCTGATACAGGAAGTATTGTACGTGGTCGTCACTGATCGATTGATTCGAGTGAATAACACGATGCAAATCAGTCTCCATGAGATCTGTCACAATGTAGACATCATTAAACTCTTGTAGAGTTGGCGGGCGCAGCAGATCCAGCAGATTGACCAGGTTGGGGTGGTTCAAGTGGCGCATCAGGCGGATTTCACGAAGAATACGCTTTGCGTCGATGAGATCGTTGAAGGCATTAGGGATGTTCTTGATGGCAAGTGCTTGGCCCGTCTCCGTGTCACTAGCAGCAATTACACAACCATATGCGCCTTGCCCCACAGCCTTGATCATCTGGTAACGCTTTGGAACGTCAAAATTTGTGTTGCCAACTCTGAATTGGTGATTATCGCGTTTCGTGTCACGAAATGAGCAACCACGAGCCAGCGCAACGCGATGACTCATTGACTGCACCATTGCCCCTGGCGGACGAACTTGCGGTGTTGGGGCATTCAGGTCCAAACTAGAAGAGCTCTCATCAATACCGCCTCGCGATGCAGTTACACGAGACATTGCAGCGAACGAGGCCATCGATGCCTCGAAACTGATACTGAGTTGTACTCGCCCACAAGTAAACTTCGTCTCGTTCGCAGACAGCAGCGTATACCACTGCGGCACAGCACCGCGGGCGATATCTGAGTGGATAACGCTTTCCCGTACCGTTCGTGACGTACTGGCCAGTGCCAAGAACGGTGCAAGGTTGACCTTGGCCACGCCTACAACACGTTCTGATGCTTCTCCCGTTCCATCACTGTCCATTACTTCCCACGCCTCAATCAGAATAAAACATGGTTTACCCCTTGACGATCCACCAAACGGGATCTCGTGCTTCGAGTTCCACTTGGGATTCCGCACTTCATCCGGGTCGCAAGTACGTGTCCGAGCCACACAATTTGCTGATGAGGTCGGCGCATACACGTTGGTCTTTCCGTCCGTCACTAAACGTAGTCCCAAGAATACACGCTGGTTCGACAGTCGCTTCTCGTCATCAGCTTCTGATCCATCTGTCTGATCTTCGTCGTCGATGAAACCTTGGTCCGAAATCTGCTCACCACGAAAGACGACAACGTGGAGCTTTCCTGCTGGATTATCGTGGACGGTATTGCCCACCACGGCAGCCATTGGCAACGATAAACTCGACGTTGCGCTGCAGCCAAACACTGCCGACGCAGCAATGGGGTCTGCTGTGATGGTAAGACTCTTGACGCGTCCGTCGGGCGCGAATTCGATCGTGTGTTGCCACTGCTGCGTAAACTTGCGTCCATTGTCTCTGTTCTTCATAGTCTCTCTTCCAGCCACCACAGCAGTGCATCCTTCCTTGGCTTGAGCAATATCCGTGACGAAGAAAGCTGTGATCTCCACAGTCTCGTACAAGATGGAGAAGAAGTGCAAGACACCGTCGAGACCGTGATACTCGCCCCAGAACGGCACTGTGGGTGCGTAATTAGACGTGAGTACGATGTCTCGCGAGAGTTTCGGGAAGAACTGTGGAGACGACGAGTGCGAGATGAGCAGCTGACGAAAGGCAAAGTAGAAGCCTCGTAGATCCACTTGTGTGGGGGACGTCTGCATCTGTAGTGCCTCCATTCCCTCCATCGAGAGTCTGCTGTGTCCATGTCTCACGCCCTCCTCAATAGCCGCCTGCATCATCTCGACCCACATGTCTTTCTCGAGCTCCGTCGAGCAGCACAAGTGAAAGTGTTTATGACCCTGCGTTTCAATGAGAAAGCCATGGGCTTTGCCGTAGTTCTCGGGTCGCACTTTGCTGATGATCATGCGGCCGCGCAGATTGCGCGCACTCCGAGCCTCCTCCTTCGAGTTGTAGTACGTGAGTGTGGCTCCATCCAGGATAAGGTAGCGCTCCTCCCATCGCGGCAGCCAGTCCCCCTTCTTGCGTACGTATCCCTCCCAATGCACTTCGTGTGCGATGGCGGCAGGCGTCGACGCTGCTGACGAGTCCTGGAGGAGATCGTCCGCGTTCTTGTTGCTGTGGCTGCTGTCTCCGTTCGAGAGCGCTCCAAGCAGCAGGTCACGCCCTTGCGCCGGCAGCTCTGCCGCGCTCACCGCCGCTGCTGACGCCTCCATGGGCGAGAGTGATTGTCTGTCGTCGAGCTCGGCCTCCTGCAGACTGCTGACGGACTGAATCGAAGGCGCCACTCCCCGTTTCTTCCCGTGCTATAAATAGATCACGACGGCACAATCCCGAAAGATGCCGTCTTTGACGTACACTAAGCTGGGATTCACTATGCTGGCACGAAAGGGAACCGATACTTGTATGCTTTGTCAAAACAAGGACAAAGAATTGGAAACCGATTTCACGGACAAATCAAGATGTATGATGTATTCGATGACAAGCAATTTACTTCAGTATGAAAATTGCGTGTCGAAGGCAAGACACTCAGTCAATATTACTCTGTTCTTGCGCACATCCTATCTTAGCTTGTCATTTCGTGTTTCCACATCCTTGCTTTCCCTGAAGTGTCACTGCTGAATGTGTATGTCATCCAACAAATTTAGCTCACTTCCGCTAATTGTCAAGTTGAAGCTGTTACACCTTGGCATTTCGCCATGGACGCGCTGCTGGAGCTGGATGCGGAGGTTGAAGGGGACGGCACCTTTGAGGCACTGGTGTCTATAAACCACCGCTGGTTGGGGCGTTATGCGCGTCTGCACCCGAGCTTCAGCGTGGAGCCGGCGCTGCTGGAGCGCAACAGTCTCTGGATGAATGCCTTCTTCCAGAAGAGCCGTATGACCACGTCGGCCACGTCTCCGCAGGCCAAGATTCTCATCAAGAAGCACCACGAGACCGTCATAGAGCGATTGCGCTCGGCCCCGCGGCCGCATTCCGAGTCGCCCTACTCCACGAGCGTCGTGGACCCCATGGCAGCACTCATGTATGCCTGCTCGATCGACCGATGTCCACACAACAATCTGGTAGAACGAGTTGAGATTTATTCTACTTTGAATGACAGTAATGTTAGAACTATGTGCTTTTCTGTAGGAGGATCTATTGGCAGAGGCCTGGGAATTGCTGCAGTGCTTGTCGATTCGAGCGCACGCAATTCAGTCAGGTACAACTTCGTTGCACCAGTAGTGATGTTGTTTTATTCACGCTAATGAACAGTATGCAGGCTTTGCGAGTTGCATATTTCGGTTCTTAATGACCTTCACGGAGGCTCAGAAGCGGGTACGACTTGAGGCAGTATCGTCTGTACTAACGACGACAAGAATGTGACAAGGTCTTGTGTTGTTTCATTGTTGTCGTCACTGTGGTAGATTCCATGTTTACGGCTGCTGGTACTGCTAGCTGAAGAGGACAGCTCTGCTGTAGTTCATGCGTGCAAAGTTGCTGCTCAAGGACAATTTTGGCAACCCAACATGTTTGTGTTTTCACTGCAGAAACGACACAAAGACAATTCGACGCTGTGTGAACTGGCCGCAAGGCTGCTTGAATGCTTTTCAAATGAGATGCCGATTTCCCCATCGATCGTTTTGGATCAGTCCTGTGAAGACAAGGAGGTGTGCGCTCGCCTCTCAGGAGAGATCAGCCAATTCAAAGTCCCCGTGGTTCAGCTTCAAACGTCAGACAACAGCACCGCACTTCCACCCTTGACAAGTGGCCACAGAAGGCAGAGCCCGCTTCGACCACTGTTCTCACCGACAACAACGATATCCAAGCTGTACCAGGAAGCACCCTCCCCGTATTCTCCCACCACGAAACTACCCTTGACTCGTCCACCTACTTCTCCGGCGGACCAATGTCGGCGTGCAAAGATTTTCAGCATGCCGAAACTTGCCGCAGTTGAAGGTCAGCGACAATACCGCTGTAATACTCCTAACGCCCCTCCATCTCGATTCGAGCAGGCTGGTGACCCCGATGCCAGGCAGACGCCCGATCCATTATTTGGTTCACCCCCACAAAGCCCAAGTGGATTCCACTGTGGAAGCAGTCCTACGAAGGCGCGAATTTTGCTGTCTCCGAAAACCTCATGGAATCCTGAGTGTATCAATTCAGTCAGTGGATTCGAGTGGTGGTGGCGGTCATTACCGCAGAATCATACCAGTCTAGAACCAACCCAACAGCTTAAGATGGTCACGAAAGCTGCAGTACGCTTACACTCCAAAGGGGAGTTGCAGCGCGCTATTGACCTGTATCTGTTAGCATTATCATCAGAGACCAACGATGAAGTGAAGTTCCGGTTGAGGATTAATCTTGCTTGCGCGTACGAAGCAGCTGAAAATGTACCATCGAGTATAGATCAATTTCGTCTCGCACTGAAGCTAAATCCCAATGATCCCTACGCGATTTTTAAACTCGGAAGTGTTCTGACCACCGCTGGCGAATTTGAAGAAGCACGAATGCACTTTGAGTTGATTCTTGACGAGTATCCTCAATCTGCTGATGGATTAAAGAACCTGGACAAAGCAATAGAGGCTCATAGACAACGAGAAGAGGCGCAGAAGACCGCGATTGCTGCAGCAAAACAGCGTCGATCGTCACTAAAGCTTGTATCCCCGCGAGTCTACGTTACAACACCTCGAGAACCCATTGCTCCACCTACAGCCCAATCTCCAGCCCTGCGAAGAAAGAAAACCCCAACAGCAAAACGAGAGTACCCACCTTTCACTATCGAATCAAATGGCACAAGAGAGCAGCTCCCGGATGCTTCTACTCTAGTACATCCGCAACAATCACAAGCAGCAACGGTTGCCACATCGACAGACGAACATTTCTTGTCGCCAAGTCTGCTGGACACACTTGTGAGACGCTGTCAGGAGGCTCATGTCGACATGCTCGAAGTGATAGAAAAGTTGGATCCTCAGCGGCGAGGCTTGGTCCACAAAAACAGCTTCTTTGATCTCCTTCGAATTATCACTGGGATTGACATGGCTCAAGTGGACAGTGATGCTACCCAGAATGCTCTCAATGTCGCTCCTAGCGACTGGGTATTGCGTGAAAACCACGCATTTTTGAAGTATCGTAGCTTCCTGGATGCATATACGAAGCAGCAAGTCCGAGCAGCACATCTGACCTCAGAGAAGATCGTACATATAAACCTGATCGATGATCTCATTCGGCACGACGTGGCTAACATCTCGAACCGCAACGTGACCGAGTGGGTGCACTTAGGAAGTGAGCAGGCGGCTGCAGAATTACAGAAGACCTCACCGGTGACGTCGGAACCGAGTCCTTGTGATGAAAATGCTAGGGAAACCGTTACTCATAAGCAGTGTGAGCTGAGGAGCAGCACTGGGGGTACTAGGAGTGCACCCGATTTACATTCCACGGAGTTTACTCCTCGCACACGCGCAAGGAAAGATCGAGCTCGGGAGGAATGGCTCTTGACAGCAGAGAAGGCTCGCATCCTGGCCAGAAGACAACAACACTGCCGAAAGTCACTACGAGATATTGCTGCTCGAGCTAGAGCCCACATTAAGACTCATCGAAGTGCCGTGGCGTTTCTTCTTGTTGTTGCTCATAATGCACAGGAACAACTGAGAGCGCGGAAGTTACGATGCTTGACAGCGAGACATAACGAATCGCCAACAGATACCCAAACAAGATGTGATGATACCCAAGGTGACTCTCGTACAAACCCTGACGAAGAAGGTTCTACAAGCGTTTCTCCACACATGATGCTCGAGTCTAGAGAAACGAACGATGAGGTCCATCTAAAAGCCGTGAAAGGAATTTCGGAGAAGCTCTATAATGCTTCTGTTCAAAATGCATTGGCTAGGATGCGTCAAAACACCGAGCTCGATGACGTGAAGACTGTTGCTGGTCGCTTCGCTGCCTTCTGCCAAGTACCAACTTTTCTCGTCGCAGATGTCGAAGCAAAGGTCTCAGATGATAGCCAGCTACAAAAGTTGCAATGACCTCAGGGTAGAACGCAAAAACAAATAGGTTCGCCATCTGCTTGTAAAGTGAGCTGCTGTTCTTGCTGTATGAACTTGGCAAAGTTAACCTGTCCACTCTTCATGATACTTTATAAAAAGTTGGCATCCACTCGTGATTACTACAATACAAGTTGCAATTCCAGCAACAGCAACTTCACTTGACTTATATGCACTACTTCTGTATCCTCCAGACTGCCACTTTGGTACTCACGGACTGTACATGAAGTCGCGTAGGTACTGAGTCAGGCTTTCCGGCTGGGGAACCGTAGCGAGCCCCATCTCATAGCCGTAGTTGGCGACAGCCTCGGCAATCTTGAGGGAGACTTCCCGAATGCTGGACAGCGGTGGGTAGACACAACCAGTCTCGAGGTCAGCGGGGGTGGTCAGGCCTGCTAGCGTCTTGGCGGCGATGATCATGATTTCATCATTCACATGCGTCAAACCTGCGGCGACAACACCTAGACCAACACCAGGAAAAATGTACGAGTTGTTGCCTTGACCAGGTACACATAACTTGCCGTTGATCTTCACGGGGTCGAAAGGGCTGCCGCTGGCGAAGATGCATTTGCCATTGGTAAACGTGTAGGCCTCCTCGGCTGTGCACTCTGCTTTTGAGGTGGGGTTGCTCAGAGCAAAAATGATTGGGCGCTCGTTCAGCTCACTCATCTTTTGGCAAACCTCCTCATTGAAGGCTTTGGTGATAGTGCAGACACCAATAAGGGCAGTTGGCTTGATGCGATCCAGAGTTTCCACAAGGTTTGGACACTCGGGGGCATCGTGCGCGTACGGGAGTTTGTGTGGCTGTAACGAGTCCTTCCGAGACTCGACAATTAATCCGCGTGAGTCCACCAGCCAAATCTGCTTGCGGGACTCCTCCACAGTCTTACCGGTCTCACGTGAGATGGCCATAGCGATAAGGTCGGCGATACCTGTGCCAGCAGTACCAGCGCCCAGGAAGACAAATTTCTGCTCCGAGATAGGTTTGCCTGAGAGGGGGACTGCAGCCAACAAACCAGCAAGGACGACTGAGGCTGTGCCCTGGATATCGTCGTTGAACGTGCAGTGTGTATTCTGGTACTTGCGAAGCAACGGGAAAGCCGTCGAGTTGCCAAAGTCCTCGAACTGCAGCAGCACATTGTCGCCGTATTTGGTCTTGGCAGCGTTCATGAACTCTTCTACGAGCTGCTCGAACTTCTCGCCGCGCACACGCTTCTGGCGCAGACCAATGTAGAACGGGTCGGCCAGGTACTCCTCGTTGTTGGTACCGCAGTCGAGCACGACAGGAAGGCACATCTGGGGAGGCACACCAGCACACGCCGTGTATAGCGATAGCTTACCGACAGGGATCCCCATACCGTTGGCACCCTGGTCACCGAGACCGAGAATACGCTCCCCATCAGTGAAACAAATGGCGCGGATGTCCTTCTCCGGCCAGTTGTCGAGGATCTCAGAGACGTGACCGATGTCGTTGATAGAAATGTACAAGCCGCGCGGTGTTTGGCGGTAAATGTGGCTAAACTCCTGGCAAGCTTGACCGACCGTGGGCGTGTACACAATGGGCAACAGCTCGACTGTGTTCTCCATGAGCATGCGGTAGTACACGTCCTCATTAGTGTCCTGCATGTTTTGCAGGAAAATGTACTTCTCCAGGGGTGTGCTCTTGCGGCGCAACTGCATCATGGCGCGTTCCGTCTCGAGTTCGATAGAGGTGATGGCCACAGGCAAGAGGCCACGGAGCTTGAAAGCCGCTCGTTCCTCGTTGGTGAAAGCTTGTCCCTTGTTGGCAATGGGCGTTCGCATGAGCGCAAAGCCTGGTTGCGACTGCATCTAGCAACAAGGCAGATATTAATCATCTAACAAGTAACTGAGACCATCAATGCAACGCACCATGGCGTAGTCTTCCTCGTGGGCCACCACAGCTTCAGCGGCTGCAGAACTGGCTGGACGCTTGTTGGTGAACGTTTTGAGTGACGTCGAAGGTCTCTCTGAAGCCACGTACGAGATCGAGGCGCGGGCAGCGACCAGTTGATTCCGGCGGAGGGCAGCATTGCGAAGGGTAGAAATCATTGAGGCTTGAACGAGTCGAATTGGAAAATGAGCTGGTCGAGCGTGTTGGAACGTGGGAAACCGGAAAGAAACGCCAAGGCGCGGATCTCAGCTTCGACTTTGACGTGCCGCGCGGCGTGAGACAGACCCCTTGGGGACCAATTTCCGCGTCATAGCTGCACTTTCGATGATCGGCGCGCAGAAACAAGCAAATTCTGCTTGGTGCAGCCCCCGTCTCTAGCAGCGCTGGTGTTGGCTTGACCGGCAATGTCCGGATTGTCCTGGGACCAAATCTCACCAGATTCCACCAAAAGCTACCAAAAGTCACCATATCCTGATTGATATCCTGGGACCCCGGCCAATCAGATTAGCCTGTACAAACCTGGAATCGAAGAGCGATTTGAGAACGTAGCAAGTGAACGAGACATTGGGCTCCAGTCTGTTGAGCATTATATATTCTTACTTTGCTAACTTGCGTTTTTGCACGTGTCGTACAGTTTAATTTGATGTGAAGTAACTGGTAATAGTTTGCTTTTGAGCTTTGTTGCGATATTCACAGCTCGGATTTGTGCTGTTTGGTCCACATCCTCGCTTGCGCTTGTTGCAACTTGGACATGCGGCTCTTGTGTCCTTAACAACGCTCTGGTGTTGCTGTTCTCGACCACTTGGAGCTTCCTGGGGAAGATGTGTGACAGATACTGCTTGATTAGTCGTTTTATTGCTTTCAAATGACTTTGACTGTGAGCGCCTGAGACGCTCACCATTAAGTCGACACCGAAGCTTATTCAAGTCCATATTTCCAGTTGGATTCATTTGACTGTACAATGCCATGATACTGTGCCATTTTCCATGGGTTCCTTTGCGAAAACTTGCGGCGTGATCTAACAGTGCGTCTAACGTTGCCAGGTCCAGAATTTCATAACGAGGTGGGATGGACGAGCAAGATCTTGTTTCTGGACAGGGTACCGATGTTGGTATTGAGGAAGTGATCGAAGAAGACTCATTAGATGAAGTGATCATTGTCACCATAGATCGCTGAGATTTACAAGTGGACAGCGCTTCCGCATTTGGGATTTGTTCAATAGTTTTGGATACTTGGATTCCACCTCTGATATGTTTTGCATTCTTGTAGCTTACTGCTCGGCGTAGTGAGTCCCATCGACGGTCCAGGAATTCATCACTCTTTCGATTGATACCTACGCATGTACAAGCCGCGAAGTCGTACACTGCTTTATAAACTTGCTTCACGTGTTTAATTCCTACTGGTAACCGAAGTAATTCAAATAGTTCTTCTTGTAGTGCTTTTTCGGATGGCAAATTGATATCGTCGTTGATTGTAGGGTTAATTTTTAATGTCATTACGCCAGACTTGTCTTCCGAAACTTGCATTTGTGGATTTTGGCTAATTTGAATATCAATCGGACTAAGGCGCCGAACAATTGCCCGATAGCCACGGGGTTTGATATCCAGATTAGGATTATCTAGTCTTCTGACGGCTGTATTGTATAGTATAGTTGTTACGACTTCACAGGACGCCCACTTGTAAAACTTTGCCGCAAGTTGTTCTCTGCGCAACATTTTCAGTAGTGTGAATTCATGAGATGAAAATTCCGCGCAATTCTCGTACTCACTCTCAATACCAAGATTCTCGACAAAATCTCGTTGTGTCATTTTTTCCCGTCCGTGATTTACAGAGCAAAGCAACTTCCGAATATCATTTTGCACGAAGTCATTACGAAGCAAATTACCCTCGGCTCTGTCAGCACACAACGGTATCATGTCGTACAGTATTTCCCAAGGACGATTAATGGGAACTTCTCCACCGCCAGGTCTATAGTAGTGCTGCAAACTAATATCGGTTGGCTGTGATGCTAGTAACTGGTTGACATACTCCAATTGAGGCATATCCGGATAAATACCGCGGCACAGGAGAGAACTACGACTCAGTGTGATAAAGTCAAAACCCGAAAATTCCGGATTTCGCTTGAATTTAGCCCCTACTTTCAGATTATGCTGCGATCGCAACCATAAAGATTAGTCTGGGTTTGTTTAATTTACAAGATCAGTCACGGGAAACGAACCTGTAGTAGGAAAATGTCTAGAATTCGAAGTCCAACTTGAATAGAGATGATTCGATCAAGAAGTTTACGTAGCTTGGAATGAATTGCTTCAAGCTGACTTGTTGAAACAATGCGTACCGATCTACCTCCTTCCATGTAACTACTATTTTCCACATAAAGGTCACCCCGAACTATTTGTTCGAGATTACTGCTGATACATCCCTCCCACTCTGGGAAAGGTACTCGAATACTCGATGGTTGTACTTTTGCAACGGCATCCGCAAACATTTTTGCCATGGTATTTGGAGCGCGAAGATTATTTTCCATATCAAAAAGTGCATTTGAAAGACACTTCGCGATCCAACTTCGCTCTACCTGATCGCTAATTTTCTCTGTTATTCTTTGGATAACATGAAACGGGTCTTGCTTCACAGTGACGGAACCCCCAAAAAGTTTTCTAACGAGATTTCGCATGCCATTTGCGTTGTCACACACACAAAACCGCTCGTTTGTTGGCTGTCTGGTCAATTTTGCTGCAACAGGTTCCAAAATCGCTTCAGTTTCCTTGTGATTTTCAGATAGAGTACATCCACGTGCAATAACTTGTCCTATCTCATTTTGTACAAGTAAAAGCATGCGCACGCTCGAAGCTTGGTTCTTGCTTCCGTCAGCCTCGAACACTTTCAACTTACTACAAAATTTCTGAGAGTGGTCAACTCGAATAACCTTGTTGTACTCGGAAGTAGCCATGTTCGCCTCAAGCAATCGGAAACAAATTTCAGTCTGGGCAAGCCATACCTTTTGGAGAGTTTCGCTGTCGAGGCATGCGTGCTTAGTCATGTACTGCTCTACCGACTGAAGGAGTGGTGGACTGTAAGCAGCGTTTGCAGCTTTACGTTTTTCAATTTCTGAAGCAGCAAGAACTAGTAAGTTGTAATATCGTTTCTGTCGGCGACGTGTAATGTTGTCTGTTGCACCAGCCAGTCCTTTGGTTGTAAGCATGCTGTCGTACACCAGGTCAAAAAACGATAACGAGATACCGGACTGATAAGTTAAAAAGTAAGGGAACGCTAACAGTACCTCTTTCGATGAAGAAAGATAAGAATCATCGATGGTAGTGAAGGTACAACCTGAACAACAGCTATACCGAGCGTAATACAACTTTGTTTTGTGCTGAACATCGTGAACGGTTCTGTTCAGATATTCTTTTACCTTTGGCGTACACTTACAATTTTTGGTTGTGCATACAGGCAGTCGATTAGTATTCAATACCTCAGGTACCCACGTGAGTGTAGGAAGTTTAAACCACTCCGATAGCATACTGTTTCGCTTAGCCTCTGGGTAGCATAAAGAGGGTGGAAAATGCTTCGCTGTAATAGCATCACGTACAGCAATTCGAGCTGGATTAACACTCTTGGGCATTTTTTTCAGTGGCAGTAGTGAAAGTTACACTGATTATATACCAACGATCTATTCCTGTTCGTGGGCGGGCGGGCGGCCACCCTTCGGGTGGCGGCGGCAGCGGGCCTAGCGGCCCGACATTGCCGGTCAAGCCCTGGTGTTTGCGCGTTCGTCAGGAGAAAATGCTCCTGGCAGGTGGTTGCCGTTCACGCTCGTGGTGCCGACGAGGGGACAGATGGGGGACAGTGCGAGCCATCGATCAGAGACTCGTGACTCGACAGCGTGGCAGTGATGTCTACGAGAACCACAAGAATTGCGGCAGCGGCTTCTCCTGTCTGTTAAACCGCCGTGGTCGACGCCTCCGGTAAACGTCGGCACCACACGTAGCAAACGACGTGGATTCTGGCGAGAGCGAACTGCAATCGCTTCCACACGTTTTAGATCTCGCTCAAGTCAAAGGATTTTGCCAACAATAATCAAATTCCGTGTCCTGCTTTCGTGGGCTCACAGGAACGCAAGCGCTTGTTGCAAACATCGGTGTAGTTATTATTGATAGTCACCATGCTTGGCCTTCTCGCTTGGTTGCAGATTCCAGAATGAGCGATGGTGAGCACGCTTCAGGATCGCGGACTAGACTGGAATTGAGGGCTGTACATGTACCAAAAGTTGGCTATGGATGGGGCACGATTTGCACACGCGTATTGCAGATAATATTGCATCGCAGGCTGCGATTCGTAGCAAAGCTCCGGGGTATCAGATACCCACGATTCGTGTTGCACGTGCAGTGCGACGAACTGATGCAAATTGCAACACGAGGCGTTGATTGCATTCTGCGCATTCAGTGTGGTCTGGTTCGATGGGGACATTTGCATGAAGACGTTTTGCTGCAAGCAGGATTTGCACCTAAAGAGCTCTTGGCGACTTGAAGCAAAGATACGAAGCCGTTGCTTGGTTGTCTCGGGCTGCTTGGGTGCGTGCAGGCACTCGTTGCATTCGTCGCGGACTCCGAAGGGATCTGCTTAAGAGTGTAGCCATGTGCCAACAGATTGTGGTGGTGGTGGACCACCAAGCGAAAACATTTTCTGCTGTGCGACTGTCTCCACATGGAGTCCTCAGTACATGTACACATACCATTCATACACCTCTGCCTCGAGGTTGTGGCACAACTTGTGCCTCGATGCTCGTGTCACCCTCCACTGAGGACCATCCGTATCGAGGTCTGCTTGGAGTGTGAAGCGTCTCCTCAAAGATACTGTTCGAATATTTGAATTGCCAAGACCTCAAATGCATCTCTGCATCAAGCAGCACTACAGTATCCCCATGCTTCCACAGGCTAATAGCTTTGCACTCCAATGCAAGCATTGCTGGGAAACAAGTCTCCGTACAGCCGATGACGTCACAGGCGTGGCACTTGAAGCTGAAGTGAGCATTGCGCAAATCGTCGAGCGCACGAAGTGCGCCATTCATTCGTTCGAGCAACTCGCCGCCAGGAGCTCGAACGCTTGTTCCTGCGTATTGCTGCTCTATCACGAACTCCATGACTTTGCCGTGAAAAGATCTGCTCGTCGATATGTACTCATTTGAAGCGATTGCTCACACCGCATCAGAGAAACACAGATGTTGCCGTCATTCCGTCACACAGGTATACAATCATCAAGCTACTTTGCCCGTTCCGCCCATCCTCGTTGAAATTCAGATTTGGCGAATCCAAACGCTACGTACCCCCAACAGGCCATTGCCCAACTTGCCCCCGACACCTCAGCGCCATGCTCCCTCCTTCGCTCGTCAGTGCCGTGTCCGGCTCCGTCGCATGGCAGAAGAACCGCCCGACAGTCTTCCATCCGCTCGCACTCAGCGCCAAGAAGGAGCACAAGCCCGAAAAGGCAGGTGTGAAGCTGCTCGTGGGCGCCGGCGTGTGCCTCACGTACGAGTTCGCGCTTGGCCACTACCTCGAGTTCATCAAGATCATGAAGCAGACAAAGCCGCAGTTCTCGTACTTGCATCTGACCAAGGAGATCATGCACTCCAAGGGCCTCGTGGGCATCTGGGACGGCTTCTTCCCCTGGGGTGCGATCCAGGGTCTCGCCAAGGGCTCTGTCTTCGCCTGGGGTCACTCTATCGCTCGTACAGCTCTCACACCCCTTGTTATGAATGACAAGATCAGCAAGGGCACATCCGAGGTCATTGCCGGCGGCATTGGCGGTGGTTTCCAGGGATTCGTACTCAGTCCCACGCTGCTGCTGAAAACGCGTGTGATGACCGACCCCATCTTCCGTGAACAGATGACGCCGCTCGAGACCATGTCTCGCTCCATGCGCATCGGTGTTAAGGTCATTCACAAGGAGGGTGTGGCTGCTCTTATGAAGGGATCGGGCATGTTCTCGCTCAAGCGTGTGGCCGACTGGTCCACGCGCTTCTTCTTCTCGGTGCAGGCCGAGAACATTGTGTACAAGCGCAATAACCCGGATCGCGTGCTCACGACGAGCGAGCAGGTTATCTCGTCGCTGCTCGGCGGTGTGGTTAGTGCAGCGGTGACGCTGCCGATGGATGTGTTAGTAGCACAGATCCAGCAAGCATCCAAGGCCGGTGAAAAGGTGTCGGTGGCAGAACTGTTCCGACAGCAGTACCGTGCCGGTGGTCTAAACCAGGTGCTAGCATTCGGGACCACGGGTTTCGTGGCGCGATTCGTCCACGCCAGTTTCACTACGATGATCATGAAGACGGCGACGAGCGTGGTGTACGACATGATCGAGGGCCGAAATTAGAGCCCCATCAACTTACCCCGTCTAGCTCCTCATCTTTTGACCATTACCCGAGCTTCAGCAGCTTGGTGCACCGATAGAAGGAGACACCTACTTGCCAATCACCGAAATATACCGTCACTATTGCTAATGTTGAAAGTTCAGAGATACATTTACGATTCTTCGCCTGTCGAGTGTGTACCAGCTACTGTGCTGACGGGAGCAAATGCTGGTGGGAGGAATTGCGGGTAGCGCTCGAGGATATAGTTCTCGGCCTTTTGCATCCGCTCGTAGTCGTCGTCCCGTTCGTGATCGTATCTATGAATGGCACAAGAATCCGTAAGTCGACTGCAATAACGAAGCTCTCGTTATCATCGCTTACCCCATCAAGTGGCAAATTCCATGGGCCATCAGCACAGGCAATCGCTCTTCCAGAGTCGTGACTTCTTCGAGTTCCGGGTCTTCGCACTGACGTCGCACATACGCTGGACTGATGTAGATGTCCCCTAGATAGCGTTCCTCCTCGGACTTGACACGCGGGAACCGGCCAGGCGCGGGCACCTGTAGTCGCCACAATTAAAATGGCGATGAGCTTCTGGACAGTAACAATTGGTTGTGAGCGCTGTCCTACTTTGTGGAAAGGGAAGGACAGGATGTCGGTGGGCTTATCCTTCTTGCGGAACTTGCGGTTGAGCTTCTGCACGTGGCTATCCGTCGTGAGCATCACACCCACGTCCCTAGGTATAGCCAACAGGAAACAGCACGGCCAGTCAATAGACTACCAACAAACGTCTTCGATGCTTCCGGATGCAGCCTATTCTTGTCGGTTGCTGCACGTACCAGGGTCCTCCAGGACAGTTAAGACAGCGCACCATGGCCTGCACTTGGGCCTGCAACTTGATCAACACCCGCGGAGATAATGCCGAGCTAGTGCCTGCCAATGCCTTCGCCACTTGCACCATAGTCGTCTAAAAATGGTCCAGGACATACTTTAATCAAGTCATATTTTCATATTTCGAATAGTTTTTGAGAAATTAATGGTAATTTACTGAGCAACTACGGCTCTACTAGTTTACTTAGTACTGTAGCTGCAATGCGGTATAACAGCACCTCACTATACTTGCTATAATATTTTACTTCAGAATTACTACATACCCACAGGTAGCAACAACTCGCCTGCTTGTCATCGCCCATGCGAACATGGTGCAGAATGGCCAGATCGAGCAACGGCGTCGGCGACAGCGTATCGCCTTCCTAGTCGCGTTGCCAAGATCCACCCAGGCGGTCATCACCTCGTGGTGGGTTTTTCCTCTGCTCACTCAACCCGAGCTCGTGAGATTTGGATCACGATTTGTCTGCCCGCTGCTGTCCACGCCGTCGGCTGTCTAATCGACCCCATCGACAGCCCCAACGTCACCACTGCTCGAACCACGAAACGAGGATCACGACAACGGCGGTGGTTGCCCTGCAGTCTGCAGTGAGGAAATGCTACACGTAGCCGGCGAACTGCTGCTGCTGTCTGGTATTACCACATACAGTACCTGATGTCATACATGTACTTGGCTCTTCAGCCAATCGTAAAGATAGCAGGCTGGTCTCAGCTAAACTTGGCGACGTCATTTGCTGTTTAGTACCATCATGCTTGCCGGCGGTAAGCTGCCGCCCATACCCGTTTGTACTGTATTGGCAAGACGGTCAACATGCATGCACAGCGCGCCATGCACTTGCGCTAAGATTATGTCATTGCGTTTTCGCTGCAGTACACCAGATCGAGTCACATGGCCATCAAGACTCGACGTCAGAGGATTGAGCAGCTGTGCTGTCGTCTCCTCTACAAGCCTAGAACGTTCTACATGTGCGTGTACGTCGTAGCTTTCAACTGTTTAAATGCTGCGTGCGCTACTTTCCTTGGCTACTCGCACTGTCAGCAGCACACCTTTGCTATACGTGCGAGCGAAGAGCGTCGAATATTACGTTGAATACATGTAGATGATATCGGGTCCAGCGGTTTGTGTGTGCGTAGTTTCATAGGAAGTCGACGCAAGCCATTATGCTTGACTTGCGTCGCCAACGAAGACAGCCACCACCTGCTGGTCGACCTAGCCCCGTCCGATTTCAAGTCATTGACTTAAAGTCAAACCGTCGCTACCTTCGTGCGCAGCCTTCACGGGAACGAGAACGCAACAGCGCCGTTTGAAGCGCCGCACTGCAGCGGCGAGCAAAATGCTGGTGGTGGTGGCAGGCTCAGAATGGTCCCCAAAGTCTCGTAATCGCCTGTTCACGTCGTATTCTGCTGATACATAGCCGGGTTTGGAACATAGCCCGGCCACGTGAGTGACGCGGCGGCGTGTCACCATCACTTTCGTGAAAAACCCAGCGGGTTCTTTTACGATGGTGGGATTGGGTGGAACAATGGCTGGACGCTCTTAACGCGCTTTGTTGAAGTCAAATGCGCCCAAGCAGCAAAGCCCCGGGCCGGGACAAGGCAATCTCGACAGCCGCGGCCCTGTTCGCGCATCGCTTACCGAAAGCACAGGTGTCGTGGGGTGGTGGCAGCTTCGACGTCACTCCACTGCATATTGTTCTGCGAAACTGCGTAAGAGGATCGAGAATGGCACTGCGAGTTGTGCTCCAACCATTCGCCGTTGGAGAAAATGAGGTGGAATTAAAATCGCTTCCGTTGGCCAGCAAGAGCCAAAACCCGTCAAGTGTGGACCAAAACAAGCAGCAAGAAACCACAGCCTGCATGGTCGATTGCAAACATGAACGCGATCTGAGTTAGATGCTGTCCATGCACAGTCCACTGTCGTTGGTGTCTATCGACTGCAATGTGGTCAAGCAAGCAAAAGAGCAGTCGAAGCGAATTGGAAACGCGCGCATTATCAGCCCCAAGCAGCGTGTCCCAAAACCCAGTCCCGACTATGCCTCATTTGAAAAACCCACCCCAATAGAAGGCCCGTTTGTGAATTCATGTGACGGACCTAAACACTTGTAAATTGTATGTCCTTACAAATTCAAGTCATTTCCCGCGCCCTTTCACACAGGTCGAACTGACGTGGCTTTGACCACGTTCATTTTGGTATTTGCCGCCTCGTGCACACTTCTTTCTCCTCGCAAGCTCCAATCCACCTCATTACAACGATGTCCTCCACCGGATATACCACCATGCGCACGCCCATCGCCAACAAGGGGCTGGCCTTCACGGAGGAGCAGCGTCAGCAACTGGGTCTGCGTGGTCTGCTGCCGGCTGCCGTGACCTCGACCGAGTTCGAGACGGAGCGCGCTATGGCCGCCATCCGCCGCAAGCCGTCGCCCATCGAGAAGTACATCTTCATGCAAAACATGCAGAACACTAATGAGGACGTGTACTACCGCATGCTCATTGAGCACACGTCGGAGCTTATGCCCATTGTGTACACGCCCACGGTCGGCCAGGGCTGCCAGGAGTTCAGTCACATCTACGCACAGCACCCGCGCGGCCTCTTCATCTCGGTCAACGACATCGGCCACGTCTCTGAGATCCTCGACAACTGGCCGGAGAAGGACATCCGCGCCATTTGTTTCACTGATGGGGAGCGTATTCTCGGTCTCGGTGACCAGGGTGCCAACGGTATGGGGATCCCTGTCGGCAAGCTATCGCTATACACGGCGTGTGCTGGAGTGCCTCCCCAGATGTGCCTTCCTGTCGTGCTCGACTGCGGTACCAACAACGAGGAGTACCTGGCCGACCCGTTCTACATTGGTCTGCGCCAGAAGCGTGTGCGCGGCGAGAAGTTCGAGCAGCTCGTAGAAGAGTTCATGAACGCTGCCAAGGCTAAGTACGGCGACAATGTGCTGCTGCAGTTCGAGGACTTTGGCAACTCGACTGCCTTTAACCTTCTTCGCAAGTTCCAGAAGACACACTGCACGTTCAACGACGATATCCAGGGTACGGCCTCTGTCGTCCTTGGTGGTCTGTTGGCTGCTGTGCCCCTATCAGGGAAGAAGATTTCAGAACAAACTTTCCTGTTCCTTGGCGCCGGTGAAGCTGGTACCGGTATCGCTGATCTGATTGCCCAGGCTATTGCTCAGGAGACTGGCAAAACTGTGGAGGAATCCCGCAAGCAGATCTGGCTGGTGGACTCGCGCGGTTTAATTGTCGAGTCTCGCAAGGAATCTCTGCAGCACCACAAGCTTCTGTTTGCTCATGATGCCCCCGCGTGCCCGGACCTCCTGTCGGCAATTGATCAGATCAAGCCCACAGCTCTTATTGGTGTCTGCACTATCGCCAAGGCCTTCAGCAAGGAAGTGTGCCAGAAGATGTGCGAGAACAATGAACGCCCGATCATCTTCGCATTAAGCAACCCCACCTCGAAGGCCGAGTGCACAGCCGAGGAGGCCTACACGTTCACGGACGGCAAGTGCATCTTTGCCAGCGGCAGCCCGTTCGACCCCGTTGTGTACAACGGCAAACGTTTCGTGCCTGGCCAGGGCAACAACTCGTACGTGTTCCCGGGCATTGGCCTCGGCATCGTAGCGGCCGGTATTACCCACGTCGACGATGAGGTTATGATCATCGCCGCCAAGACGCTGGCTAGTCTGACCACCCCCGCTGACCTCGAGACTGGCTGCGTCTACCCGCCGTTGTCCACGATCCGCAGCGTGTCCCTTAAGATTGCTGAGGCTGTGGCCGAGTACGGCTATGAGAAGGGCTTCGCTACGGTCCCGAAGCCGGAAAACCTGACCCAGTTCCTGGCCGACTTCATGTACAACCCTTAAGCACTTGGTGCTTGTGCTACAATAGATCGAGCACGAGATCCACTCGGGGCCCGACCAGCACGCTGTGTTGCTGTGTTTGCTCTTAGTGTGGTTGTAATTAGTGTTTTGAAAGTTGAATACACTTATATTGAAGATCATAAACTGTGGTGTTAGTGATGATAAAGCATCTTGCTGCTCCCGAAACTTGCCGACAGCTTGTAGTACGTCAACAGGGACAAGTTTTCAAATTGGCACTGCTCTCAGCAACCCCTGCCGCCTGCTACGCTCAAACATGTTGTCGGTTCGTACACCGAAAGCGCATGCACCACGACCGTGAATGGAAGGCTCAAACCCAGCAGCGCTAGGAAGCCCACAGCACGTGCTGTCGATGTGCTGCTGCTGTTTTTCTTCGCCTGAGACTCTTGCGTGTTCTTGGGCAGAGCTAACAACCAAAGCAGCGATGACAGTTGCATTCCGTACGCGATAAAGAACGTCACCATGATGTCCTCGCGCACATCTGTCGTGTCGGTCATGATGTCCTGGTTTGTCACGTGAAATTGCGCATCGACATATTTGGACACAGCGAGACCAAGCGAGCTTGCCAGGAACGAAACACTCGTCACCAACCCGCTCACTGTGGCATGTCCACTCGGATCTGCCACCTCAGTCAGCACAAACGTGAAAATGGTGTAGTCAAGCGCCGATGGAATGGCCTCCATCACAGGCAAACCAATCCAAAACCATTGACTACGCACGACGTCCCAGATCGTGAACATCGTGGCACCCAAGTCCAGCACGAGGGCTACTACAGTGCCTACGACAATGACGGCACGATAATCTACATTCCAGTCTTTCTTGTCGACCCAATTGAGGGTCCACAAAACAACTGCAATGGCCACGAAGGAAACAACTGTGTCGTTCAGAGGCTGCACACCCGCATAGTAAAACGCGATGGGGTTCACCGCGGTGGCACTCACTCCGGCGCACACGCCGCCAACAAAACGACAGAAGAGAACGTGGTTAAGCCCAGAATTGAGTACGAATGCCCAAATCTCGCTTAGCGACCTGCGCAGGGATCGACGTTCACGTGCGGACTCACATACCGTGAAACCGAGCAAAGTTGCAGGCAACAACGAGACGAGTCCCACCAACAGCATCACTTGTGTGTACTCCAACGTAAAGTCAAAGTCTCCGCCATAGTCCCATCCGCTCATACCAAATCCCATGAACAAGAAGCTCCCAAGCGTAGCAACAACTCGATACTTAGTCATAACGGGTTGGAACACCGGGTCCTGGTCGTGGGGAGACTCGGACACTCCGAAATATCGCGTTGCCACCTCTCGAATGAGCTCGTCAGCAGCTACATCAGCCAGCACATATCCCATCGAGGCCACAGACATCAACATCACGTAGTAGGCGCCATGTGACGGTGCATCAAGATTGACTTCGCTCATGTGCTGCGTCGAGATTTCGCTGAGAGGGATGCCGATCATCGTGCGGTCTTGGAAATAAGGCACTGGCTGGTCCTGAAAGAAGATGGCGATCAGTGCGATGGCTGTCACTGCCCAACCAAGTATCATAGTGAAGCGCAAACGTAAACCACTCGGAAGCGGGAAGCAGTGGATAAAGAGTGATAAGATCGGTTTGGCTGCCCACGGCAGTCCTAGCAGCGTACGCGCTGAGAGTGTCTGCGTGCCTTCCATGTTGAGGTTGCAGGTGAGGAATGGGTAGACACAAAGAGGTAAAACAGTGCTGATAACACCAATGGCGACACTGTGGAGAACGAGTCCGCACCACCGTCGATCCCAAATATTCACAATCTGTTGATCGACTTTGTCTTTGACCTTTTGAAGCTCGCGTGGTGTGGGATGTTCTGCGTGAAGTGGAGATCCCAACACGGTAAACGCGCTTTCGGGTGTAATTTTGGTCACCTCCTTCACGTAATCTGGTTCATGGTGAAAGTCCATTCCATGCTCGTGTTGTGAAAGGCTCCAGCGCGAGAGTCTCTCCATGAGGTCTTTCGCGGACGGGTCAACAAATGGACTCATGCTGCAATCTCGACGAGAGCTAAGGCTTAGAAGTGACTGGGGGGCCAAGACGTGCTGGTCGCTTACCGCTAAATCGCTGAGTGCGGCGAAGAGTGTGCTAACGGGGAGCGATTGGCAATGCTGTGGTGTGTTCTCAGGGTGAATCACACACCTCCACCGTAGAGTCCACGAACCAAACCCACATTTTCTCCGGATGGGATAATCAAATCTCGTCCACACATATGATTGTGCGTTCTATCTGAACGAATGTTGACGACACGGTAAGGGAGTGCGAAACTAGCTTCCGTACGTTTTAAAAGTCTGCGGATGTTGTATCATGGAGCTCCATAGCATTAACGCTTCATGTAGTGCCATTACACGAAAGTATTTATATTGGGCCATTGACTTCCAAACAAATTAACAAAACACGACAAGATTACGATGGCGAAAGTTTACGGGGTAGGCACCGTCTACAAACCGTGTGGTTGTGTCTGGGATAGAAACAATGAAGCTCTGCACATACCAAGCATTCCAATTAATAACACTCACATTTGTATCTTGATATATTCCGTCGTCCGTAAGTCTTTTATCACCACAGACTCTCAATGGTGACAAAAGACTCATTTCAGCAACACTGTGGCTGAAAGTCTGTTGCCAACAGATCTTTGTTGCTCGAATGATTGGATTTTGATTATTCTGACAAAAGTAATCAGACCCGCCCGTCTCACACGTCCATCGTGTACTTAGCATCCAGAGCCACCGGAGAAGGGCAAGCACGACGTCGGTTCATACACTGACAGCGCGTGCATCGTCACGACGAATGCCAAACTCGCACCTAGCAGCAGCAACAGACCAACACCTCGAATTGTCGACGTGCCACTGCGCAATTTCAACTCTTGTGCTTCGCTCGCATGCTTCGGCAAAGCAAACAGCCACAGTAGCGACATCAATTGCATAACGTACGCGATGAAGAACGTCACCATAATGTGCTCACGTCCATGGGTCGTGTCGGTCATGATGTCTTGGTTCGTCACATCAAATTGTGCGTCCACGTACTTAGACAATGAGAGACCGACAGAACCGGCTACGAAGGAAACGCTCGTCACCAAGCTGCTCATGGTTGCATGAGCGCTCGGATCCGACAGCTCGGTCAGCACGACCGTTGAAATTGTGTAGTCCAGCACCGATGGGATGGCTTCCATCACGGGTAACCCGATCCAAAACCATTGACTACGCACGATGTCCCAGATCGTGAACATCGTCGTGCACAAGTCCAAGATAAGCGTGATGATTGTGCCCACGACGATTACGATACGGTAGTTTACGTTCCAACCCTTCTTGTCGACCCAGCTGAGGGCCCACAGCACCATACTGATGGCCACGAAGGACACCACGGTGTCGTTCAGAGGCTCCACACCGGCGTAGTAGAAAGCGATAGGGTTCACAGCTGTGGCACTCACACCAGCAAGCACACCACCTACAAACCGGCACAACAGAACTCGGTTTAAGCCGCAGTCGTGAACGAGCGACCATACCTCGTGAAATGCCTGACGAAGCGAGCGGCGATCTCGTGTTGTCTCACTCACAGTAAAACCCAAAAGCACTGCAGGTACCAACGCTACCAGGCCCATCAGTAGCATCACTTGTGTGTACTCGAGTGTGATGTCGAAGTCTCCACCATAGTCCCAACCACTCATGCCGATGCCCATGAACAGGAAACAGCTCAAAACTGAAACTACCTGGTACTTGGTCAGCACAGGCTGGAGCACTTCATCGTTGTCGCGTGGAGAGCCCGATGCACCGAAGTGGCGTATCGCTACGTCGCGGATCAGCTCGTCAGCAGCGACATCAGCCAGCACATATCCCATCGATGCCATGGACATCAGCATAATATAGTATGCACCATGTGATGGTGCGTCAAGATTGATCTTGTTCATCTGCTGTACTGACAGCTCGCTCAACGGCGTTCCGATCATCTTGCGGTCCTGAAAGTAGGGAGTCGGCTGGTCACGGAAGAAAATCGTGATCAACGCCGCAGCCGTCACGGCCCAACCTAGCTGCATTATGAAGCGTTGACGCGAACAAGTAGGCAGCGGGAAACAATGGACAATCAGAGAAAAGACTGGTTTGAATGCCCACGGAAGTCCAAGCAGCGTGCGCGCCGATAGCGTCTGCGTGCCTTCCATGTTGAGATTGCACGTAAGGAAGGGGTAGATGCATAGCGGCAAGACTGTACTAACAATTCCGACAGCAACGCTGTGAATCGCAAGGCCACACCATCTCCGGTCCCACACATTCACCACAGATTCCGTCGGGGTGCTTGCATTGTCAATTTCAAAAAGCGCTAGTTGATCTCGTTGGACAGATCCATATGGAGGCGATCCCAAGCCCATAAATGCGTTTTCCAAACTTGCGTTGCTATCCGTTCGAACTTGTAGCTCACGCTCACTGTTGTTCTCCACTCCATGTGAGAAACTCGACCGTGAGAGTCTTAAAACGATGTCCTTCATTAGCGGATCCTCAAGTCGACTCATAGTACTCGACGGTTAATTTCACAGGTGTGGTTTAACTTCGAGGTAGAATAGTTCAAAATAACAATCGCAGCTTCCATTTGGCAGCTAGAAAATCCATTGATAAGGCCTTAGAGATTGCGATTGTCCAGGGCATCCGTAAACGATGGAGGTGTTATCTACCGAAAATCTTGAGGAACGGAAGCTGAACCCATCTGCCCACCTGGTTGTATCAATGACATCAACACCATCAGTATTTGTTTTGCGAACGTCCTTGGTTATCATGATTCACTCCATGCGAGTATGTGTAAAGCCAACGAGTGTAATCAAGTGCGATATCGCTTGTTCTAGAAAAGCGGTTGCAGCCGTCTCGTACTTGGTGTAATGGTAGGCTGTGTTGCATCTGATGCACATTCCAGCTTCGCGTATTCTCCAATTAGATATCGAGCATTTTCCTGCGCCTCATCCAGCATATCGGTATCCATAAACTCTGTATAGTGATGCATATGTGCCTTCCGACTGTAAAGCTTGTGAAATCGCGTGTTCAGCCGCTCAAACGTCTCTCGGATGCAGCAGTTGTTCGACAGACACAACAGCGACGACTTTTGCCCCACTGGTGGCACCGAACATACCCCCACTTTGAAGCCTTCTTGGTTCCAATGAATCATGCGCACCTCAGACTGCAAGCGCTGGATATTGGCATTGATATCCGACACTTCTACATTTCCTCGCATCAGCAGACCGCACGCCAAGTACACGCTTGCTCGAGGGTTTGCTCGAATTAATTGGTGGTCCCTGCCGTAAACACAACAACACGCTAGTGAGCTTTCTATTGCTATTTCATTGTCATAGGACTTTGAACTTACTTGTGAAATGCATCCGCAAATACTTGATTCAAGCGGCGAGGTTGTTGTCTGGGATCTGAAGTAGTAAACACAGGACTCATACTCGACAGCAAGAATTGGAGTTTGGGAAATGGCACCAAGTTAGTTGTGATTTCGTTCAGATCAACGTTCAAAGAGCCTTCAAACCGCATCGAGCTTGTCAAGTTCGTGAGCAAGCGCGCCACTATGTTGTTCATTTCGTCAAACGCGCTCGTTTTCTTCTGTGCACTAGAACGCACAACTGTGCTCTTCCTTTTCGGTTGTTTTGTCAGTTCTTTGCCACTTTTGTACAAATGCTCAAGTTCTCTCAAATCCACACTATGCATCAAACGTGAGTCATCCAGAACGCGTGTGGAGGAACCCTTCCTCGTCGACACGTTCCCAAATTCAGCAGACGACATTCCTCGGTCGATCCTCGCACATAAATCCATGAGCGCTTCGTTTTCAATGGGTAGTACACAATCTGCATGCTCCGTCAGCTCTCTCAATGCTAACATGCTGTTGTATGGGGAGGTAACGACGTCGTCATCTTCCGACGGGAAGACGACGGTGGCGAATCGATAGACGTCGGGGTACTGGTCCTCCAGTAGACCCAAAATGTAGGTGCCTAATCCGGAGCCCGTACCGCCACCCATCGAGTGCATGACGAAGAACGACTGCAATGAGTCGCAGAGTTCGACGGCCCGATGCAGTTTATCCTCCAGTTGCTCTCTACACTTGGGGCCGTAGAAACAGTGACCGTGCGCCCAATTGTTTCCCGAGCCGGACACGTCCGTCAACAGTTGCTGCTGGTCGAAGAGCTCGCCCAGTGGTCCAGCTATCGTCTCAGCCACTGGACCCTGCTCCATATCCACGAGGATGGCCCGGGCCCTGAGCGACTTGATGGGCGCCTGTCCGTTGTCGAATGGCAGATCCACGGGGGACGAATGGAGGGTGTCCACGTTGCGGAAGAAGGTGCTCATACTCTCGTCGAACACTGCCCCCTTCGAGTACCGCGCGTGCTCCTCCAGGGCCAACTGCCAGAACTGCCGGCCGATCTGGTTGCCACATTGGCCCACTTGGAGAGTGATCAGCTCGCGTGGCATGAGGCAGGACTGAATCCTCAGTGGGCTAAACGGTAGAAAATTCAAAATTATAGTTTTCGGGTACTAATATTGGACAAAATCGGGTGTTCCAAGAGTCAGGGCTCCAAGCACGAAGCTGGAACATGGACAACCCCAGACAGTGTCATCACCACTATGGTAAACACCGTTGAAGGAGTTTGACCGGTCTTCATCACGGCTGGCAACCTCACGCGTCACATCAAGAACCGACACCCAGAGCTCATCCGGAATACGTTCCCCGCCTACCCGTACGCGCGGGCGAGTCCCGTTCACCGGTCAGTGCCATCACAACACGTCACGACGGCAAACCGCCTCGGGGTCACGTCGCCTCACATGGTTTCGACTACTGAGCCACTGAAGCTGGAACCGGTGCCACCGGTGTTTTCACCCGACTCGGTGGAGCTGTCGTCGTTCCAGGACGAGCTGTCGGCCTTTCAGATGACGTGCGAGCCGCCCGTGCAGCCCTTTATTACAAGGCCTCCACGGGATATGGGTCCTACGACCGATTCGATGGTGGAGTCTGCGGTCGGCGATATCGCCCGCTGCAGTATGAGCGTTCTGGACGAGGTGATTGAGTTCGAGCTCACCAAGAACGTGTAGGCATGTAGGCTATTGAGTATTTCCCGTAAATTGATACTAGTACATGTAGACTTTATTCGATCATCACCATTACAGTATCACCATGTTGATTGATGAAAGATGTTGCTGTCGACGTGTTCTTGTTCGCCATCAGAGCGAGCGATCAACCGACAGGCCGACACGTAAATTCGTGTTTCGCGTGCATCCACTTCAACCACGACACAGCGTGGGGCCCACGCTATGGCACGTTTAGCGGACACCGCCGGCATCGCATGAGCCGTACTGCAACGTACCTGCGCTTGAACTGCAAGGGCGTGGGAACGATCAAATCGAAGACAAGCTCTTTCTGCGCAGGTGTTGTCCTGCTCTTTTCCTCGACTTCAAGTTGCCTCTGAAGCTACAGCGTTTGGAGGTGCGCCCCAAGCTCTTGCACCAGAATCCAGACTTGTAATACGGCAAGTGGTTGTTGCAGCTGTTGACGCGGGAGACGAGCGTCGACGTGAGCTAGCCTCGTCTCTTTAAGATCGAACGGAGCTGCACTCTGATCCACACTCCGACGTTGTCGTTTGCCTGTCGAGCGAGCGCGTACCATAAGCGCCTGACGTCACACAGGACAGGTGCGCTGTCGTGAGCGGAGACAAGTTCAACAACGTCGGCTCAATGCGAGTCTCGAACCAAATCATGTTAAACGAATGCCACAGATTTTGCTGCACGGAGGTTTCCGGTGCGAACTTGAACCGACGAACTGTTGCAAATCCTACTCGCCCGAACTTCAAACTGACAGGACCAGGACGCCGAGCGTCGGGCGGCAATATTACGGCAAGCACAACAGTAGTGCGAGTAACGCTGGCAGCGTGGCGGGTGTATCTCAGGACAGCCTGGTTTCGAGTCGGAAACCTCCTGATGATGCACTAGACTGTGGGGCACCATGGTCCACTTGTAATATGCACTGTACTGTACGACTCGTACGGATAGCGTTTGTATCGGGATTCGCCTCGCCTTCAGTGCTTCAGTCCGTTCTGCACTGGTGTTTACCACACGGCACGATGCCCGACGCGCTATCCGAGCTGGTAAAAGCACTGCGGGTGTCGCTGCATTGCAGGCGTTTGACATCACAGGAATAGTCTCCTCGAAGCAACTTCCGAAGCTGCTTCGGTCCGAGTTCAAGAGTTATCCTACCAAGTTGCGGTGCGACTCACACTGCGAGCTGCCTCAAGTACGCCTGGTCACATGAGAGACAACCTGAGCACATCGCGTCTCGGATGTGCTGCACGGTGCCAATCAGACTTGCCTGGACCTCTGACAAAGTTTCAAATGGTTCGCGTTCTCAAATGCTGTTCAATCGGTTTGAGCGAGAACAAGTGCGGAGTGGCCAATCGGACAGATTGAATCAATTACAAGATGCTCTAGTGTGGCCTTGAACGAGGAACAACAGTATCATCGCCACGACCGGAGCTCCATGCGTATACTGTACGAGCTTGTTAATAACCTTTGACGAAGTGTGATACTGTTGTATGCAGCAAATTAGTCCGACCTCACGTCGCCACCAAGATGCGATGCACCACCACTCAGGAATCGTCACCAAGGCTACAGATGTAAGCGACTACCGGTAAGTCGCTTAATCGTCGCGATTTGTGCGTCTGATGCATATATGCATGCCCATCCGCCGCGTGAAATGGACCACATTATCCTAAATGTATGGTGGCAGGAAGTCATGGACCATGACTCATGCTCTGGCGTAGACCTTGTAGATGTGTCCAGTTCGATCGTAAGCTGGGCATGTATTGCTGTTGTTTGAGTGGCACGAATATTGTTCACGCTGGTGGTGGCGATGGATTGATAATAGCACTGGAGATCGATCAGTCATCTGGAAGCTGCCCGCCCCGGGAGAAAAAGTGGCGAGCTATTTGACACTTTCGCGTACGTAGTAGTTAATAATGCTATTAGTCTTCATCCTTACTGGTAGGTAAAGATGAAGATAGCGAGCGAATTGACCGTGTAACTCTTTCTTGTCGAA